>SJYQ01000230.1:891766-921631 GCA_006410935.1 Redunca redunca | reverse complement strand
TTTGAGCATTCTTTGGCATTGCCTTTCTTTGGAATTGGAATGAAAACTGACCTTTTCCAGTCCTGTGGCCACTGCTGAGTTTTCCAAACTTGCTGGCATATTGAGTGCAGCTCTTTCACAGCATCATCTTTCAGGATTTTAAATAGCTCTACTAGAATTCCATCACCTCCACTAGCTTTGTTCGTAGTGATGCTTTCTAAGGCCCACTTGACTTCACATTCCAAGATGTCTGGCTCTAGATAAGTGATCACCATCGTGATTATCCAGGTCTTGAAGATCTTTTTTGTACAGTTCTTCTGTGTATTCTTGTCACCTCTTCTTAATATCTTCCACTTCTGTTAGGTCCATACCATTTCTGTCCTTTATCGAGCCCATCTTTGCATGAAATGTTTCCTTGGTATCTCCAATTTTCTTGAAGAGATCTCTAGTCTCTCCCATTCTGTTCTTTTCCTCTATTTCTTTGCACTGATCACTGAGGAAGGCTTTCTTATCTCTTCTTGCTATTCTTTGGAACTCTGCATTCAGATGCTTATATCTTTCCTTTTCTCCTTTTCTCCTTTGCTTTTCACTTCTCTTCTTTTCACAGCTATTTGCAAGGCCTCCCTGGACAGCCATTTTGCTTTTTTGCATTTCTTTTCCATGGGGATGGTCTTGATCCCTGTCTCCTGTACAGTGTCTCAAACCTCATTCCATAGTTCATCAGGCACTCTATCAGATCTAGGCCCTTAAATCTATTTCTCACTTCCACTGTTTAATCATAAGGGATTTGATTGAGGTCATGCCTGAATGGTCTAGTGGTTTTCCCTGCTTTCTTCAATTTCAATCTGAATTTGGTAATAAGGAGTTCATGATATGAGCCACAGTCAGCTCCTGGTCTTGTTTTTGGTGACTGTATAGAGCTTCTCCATCTTTTGCTGCAGAGAATATAATCAATCTGATTTCGGTGTTAACCATCTGGTGGGTACCTTATATAAGAGGAATCAAACAGTATCTGTCTTCACATACTATGTATTGATTAGGTAGCATCACCAACTCAATGGACATGAATTTAAGCAAACTTTGGGAGATAATGAATGACGGGAAGGCTGGCGTGGAGCAGTCCATGTGGTCACAAGGAGTCGGACGTGACTTAATGACAACAGAATTATATATTGGAATGTATTTTTAAGGTTAACAGATTGTACCGTTTTTCCCTCTGTGCTGTTCAATAGGTTCTCATCGGTTATCTATTTTATACATAGTAGTGTATATATCGGAGAAGGCAATGGCACCCCACTCTAGTACTCTTGCCTGGAAAATCCCATGGATGGAGGAGCCTGGTAGGCTGCAGTCCATGGGGTTGCTGAGAGCGGGCACGATTGAGCAACTTCACTTTCACTTTTTACTTTCATGCATTGGAGAAGGAAATGGCAACCCACTCCAGTGTTCTTGCCTGGAGAATCCCAGGGATGGGGGAGCCTGGTGGGCTGCCGTCTATGGGGTTGCACAGAGTTAGATACAACTGAAGTGACTTAGCTGCAGCAGCAGTGTGTATATCAATCCTAAGCCCCCAGTTTATCTCCACCTTTCCCACTTAATGCATTTGTTCTCTATGTCTGTGTCTCTATTCCTGCTTTGCAAGTAGATTAATCTATACTATTTTTTCTAGATTCCACATATACACATTAATATATGATATTTGTCATTCTCTTTCTGACTTACTTCACTCTGTATGACAGTCTCTAGGTCCATTCCCTTCTCTGCAAGTGGCACAATTTCATCCCTTTTTATGGCTGAGTAATATTCCATTGTATATGTACCACGTCTTCTTTATCCATTCCTCTGTTGATTGACATTTGGGTTACTTCCATGTCCTGGCTATTGTAGATAGTGCTTCAGTGAACATTGGGGCACATGTAACAGTTTCACTTCATCTTTTACATTTGGGTTCCTTTTATTTCTTTTCTGATTGCTGTGGCTAGGACTTACAAAACTATGCTGAATAATAGTGGTGAAAGTGTACATATTGTCTTGTTCCTGACCTTTCAGATGTGCTGTGAGTTGTTATATATAGGTTTTATTTGTTGAAATAAGCCTAAGTGGCTCAGTGGTAAAGAATCTACCTGTTAATTCAGGAGACACAGGAGACATGGGTTCGGTCCCTGTGTTAGGATGATCCCCTAGAGGAAGAAATGGCAACCCATTCCAGTATTCTTTCCTGGAAAATACCATGGGCAGAGGAGCCAGGTGGGCTACAGTCTATGGGGTCACAGAGAGTTGGGCAAAACTTAGTGACTGAGTACAAAGTTCCTTCTATACCCACTTTTCTGGAGAGTTTTCTTTTTTTTTTTTTTTTTAATCATAAACAGGTGTTGAATTTTGTCAAAAGCTTTTTCTTCATCTACTTTGATAATATGGCTTTTATTCTTCAATTTGTCAATATGGTGTATCATAATGATTTGTGTATACTGAAAATCCTTGCCTCCTTGGGATAAATCCCACTTGATCATTATGTATGACCCTGTTAATGTGTTGTTGGATTCTGTTTGCTAGTATTTGTTGATGATTTTTGTGTCTATGTTCATCAGTGATATTGGTCTGTAATTTTCTTTTTTGTGGTATCTTTGTCTGGTTTTGATATCAAGGTGATGGCAGCCTCAGAGAATGAGCTTTGGAGTGTTCCTTCTTCTGGAATTTTCTGAAAGTGTTTGAGAAGAATTGATGTTAGCTATTCTCTAAATGTTTGATAGCATTTAAAAAGCAGAGGCATTACTTTGCCAACAAAGTCTGTCTAGTCAAGGCTATGATTTTTCCAATGGTCATGTATGGATGTGAGAGATGGACAGTGAAGAAAGCTCAGCGCCAAAGAATTGATGCTTTTGATCTGTGGTGTTGGAGAAGACTCTTGAGAGTCCCTTGGACTGCAAGGAGACCCAACCAGTCCATTCTAAAGGAGATCAGTCCTGGGTGTTCATTGGAAGGACTGATGCTAAAGCTGAAACTCGAATACTTTGGCCACCTCATGTGAAGAGTTGACTCACTGGAAAAGACTCTGATGCTAGGAAGAATTGGGGGCAGGAGGAGAAGGGGACGACAGAGAATGAGATGGCTGGATGGCATCACCAATTCGATGGACATGAGTTTGAGTAAACTCTGGGAGTTGGTGATGGACAGGGAGGCCTGGCATGCTGCGATTCATGGGATCACAAAGAGTCTGACATGACTGAGTGACTGATCTGAACTGAAATGTTTGATAGAATTCACCTGTGAAGCCATTTGGTCCTGGATTTTGGCTCACTGGAATATTTTTAACCATAGTTTCAATTTCATCACTTACAATTGGTCTGTTCATATTCTCTATTTCTTCCTGATTCAGTCTTGAAAGATTGTACTTTTCTGAGAATTTGTCCATTTCTTCCAGGTTATCCATTTTATTGGCATATAGTTGCCTGTAGTAGTCTCTTATGATCCTTTCTATTTCTGCATTGTCATTTGTCATTTTTCCTTTTTCCTAATTTCACTGATTTGAGTCCTCTCTCTCTCTTTCTGGCTAAAGATTTCCCAACTTTATCTTCTCAAAGAACCAGGTTTTAGTTTCATTGACCTCTGCTATTGCTGTCGCATTTCTATTTCATTTATTTCTGCTATGATTTATTTCCCTCTACTAACTTTGGGTTTTGTTTGTTCTTCCTCTAATTGCTTTAGGTGCAAGGTTAGGTTGTTTATTTGAGATTTTCCCTGTTTCTTAAGGTAGTATTGTATTGCTATAAACTTCTCTCTTGGAACTGGTTTTGCTGCATCCCTTTGGTTTTGGTTCATCACCTGTTCATTGTCAGTTGTTTCTATGTATTTTTTTTACTTATTTGATTTCTTCATTTAGCTCTTGGTTATTTAGTAGCATACTGTTTAGCCTACATGTATTTGTGTTTTTTTTTTAATGTTTTTTCCCTGTAATTGATTTCTAATTTCATAATGTTATGGTCAGAAAAGATGCTTGATATGATTTCAGCTTTCTTAAATTTACCCAGACTTGATTTGTGACCCAAGATAGGACCTATCCTGGATAATTTTCCATATGTACTTGAGAAGAGAGTGTATTCTGCTGCTTTGGATGGAATGTCCTACAAATATCAATTAACTATCTAGTCTGACATGTCATTTAAATCTTGTGTTTCCTTATTTTCTGTCTGAACGATCTATTAGTGTAAGTGTTAAAGTCCTCCACTTTTATTGTGTTTCTGACAATTTCCCACTTTATGGCTATTAGAATTTGCCTATATGTTGAGTTAGGAGAAGGCAATGGCAACCCACTCCAGTACTCTTGCCTGGAAAATCCCATGAACAGAGGAGCCTAGTGGGCGGTGGTCCATGGGGTCGCTAAGAGTCGGATATGACTGAGCAACTTGACTTTCACTTTTCACTTTCATGCATTGGAGAAGGAAATGGCAACCCACTCTAGTGTTCTTGCCTGGAGAATCCTGGGCACGGGGGAGCCTGGTGGGCTGCCATCTATGGGGTCGCACAGAGTCGGACATGACTGAAGTGACTTAGCAGCATGTGTTGAGTTCCTCCTATGTTGGGTACATAAATATTTGTAAGTGCTACATCATCTTCTTGGATTGATCCCTTATCATTATGTACATCCTTCCTTGTCTCTTATAACAACCTTTATTTTAAATTCTGTTTTCTTTGATGTGAGAATTATTACTTTGGCTTTCTTTTGATATCTATTTTCATGGAATATCTTTTTCCACCCCCTTACCTTTCCACCTTCTCACAGTCTGTATGTGTCTCTAGGTCTGAAGTGTGTCACTTGTAGACAGCATATATTTAGGTCTTCTTTCTGTATCCATTCAGCCAGTCTGTGTCTTTTGTTTGGAGCATTTAATCTATTTACATTTAAGGTAATTATCAATATATATTACTATTATTATTTTTTAAATTGCTTTAGGTCTGATTTTGTAGGTATTTTTCTTCTCTTGTGTTTATCTCCTAGAGAAGTTCCTTTATATCTATTGTAAAACTTGTTTGTTGGTAGTGAATTCTCTTGACTTTTGCTTACCTGTAAAGCTTTTGATTTCTCTGAGTCTGAATGATATCCTTGCTGGGTAGATTAATCTTGGTTGTAGGTTTTTCTATTTCATCACTTTAAATATATCCTGCACTCTCTTCAGGCCTGCAGAGTTTCTGCTGAAAAATCAACTGATAAACTTATGGTGTTTTCCTTGTATATTATGTGTTGTTTTTCCCTTGTTAATAGTTTTCTTTGCATTTAATTTATTTTGGTTTGATTAATATGTGTCTCAGTGTATTTCTCACTGGGCTTATCCTGTGTAGGACTCTCTGCACTTCCTGGACTTAAATGGCTTCCCAAGTTAGAGACATTTTCAACTATCAGTTCAGTTCAGTCACTCAGTCATGTCTGACTCTTTGGTACCACATGGCCTGCAGCACACCAGGCTTCCATGTCCATCACCAACTCCAGGAGCTTGCTCAAACTAATGTCCATTGAGTCAATGATGTCATTCAACCATCTCATCCTCTGTTGTCCCCTTCTTCTCTTTCTTTCAATCTTTCCAGCATCAGGCTCTTTTCCAATGAGTTAGTTCTTTACATCAGGTGGCCAAAGTATTGGAGCTTCAGCATCAGTCTTTCTAATGAATATTCAGGGTTGATTTCCTTTAGGATTGATTGGTTTGATCTCCTTGCAGTCCAAGAGACTCCAACATCACATTTTTAGCTATAACCTCTTCAAATATTTTCTCAGATTCTTTTTTCTTTCTCTTCTTCTTCTAGGACCCCTATAATTAGAATGTTGGTGCCTTTAATATTGTCCCAGAGGTCTCTGGAACTGTCCCACTTTTCATTCTTTTTTGTTCATTCTGCTCCTCTCTAGGTATTTCCAACGTTTTGTCTTCCAACTAACTTATCTGTTCTTCTGCCTCACTTATTCTGCTTTTGATTCCTCTTCTAGTGTAGTTTTCATTCCAGTTATTGTGTTGTTCATGCTTTTTTGTTCTTTACTTTTTCTAGGTCCTTATTAAACATTTCTTGTATTTTTCTCCATCCATACCTTCATTCTGTTTCCAAGATTTTGTATTACCTATACTGGCATTATGTGAATTCTTTTCCAAGTACATTACCCATTTCCTCTTCACTTATTTGGTCTTTGCAGCCCCTCTTTGCTTCCTTCTCTCTTTGGTCACTTTTCCCAAATCCCAGCTGTCTGGACAGTCCTCAATTTCAACTTTATGCTCTGTGCCTGACTGACCTCTGCTCTCTGCTTAAAACCTGTTTCCCTGAACCACATTTTAGAACAGGAGTTGATAAAAAATTTCATGGTTTGTGTGTGTGTGTGTGTGTGTGCGCGCGCGTGTGTGTGTGTGTGGTTTACTGATCCCTGTTTTTCAACATGCTCTCAAGGTAAAACCTGAAGTATAGATGGAGTCCAACTCCAATGCATCCATTCTCTCAGTAATTTTAGCTGTAATAATGCATCCCTTCACTCAGTAATTTTAGCATTTATAGTCTCTTTTTAACAAACACATGAAAAGATTCTCAACATCACTCATTATCAGAAAAATGCAAATCAAAACCACAGTGAGGTACCATTTCACGCCAGTCAGAATGGCTGCAATCCAAAAGTCTACAAACAATAAATGCTGGAGAGGGTGTGGAGAAAAGGGAACCCTCTTACACTGTTGGTGGGAATGCAAACTAGTACAGCCACTATGGAGAACAGTGTGGAGATTCCTTAAAAAACTGGAAATAGAACTGCCTTATGACCCAGCAGTCCCACTGCAGGGCATACACACCGAGGAAACCAGAATTGAAACAGGCACATGTACAACAATGTTCATCGCAGCACTATTTATAACAGCCAGGACATGGCCGCAACCTAGATGTCCATCAGCAGACAAATGGATAAGAAAGGTGTGGTACATATACACAATGGAGTATTACTCAGCCATTAAAAAGAATACATTTGAATCAGTTCTGATGAGGTGGATGAAACTGGAGCCTATTATACAGAGTGAAGCAAGCCAGAAAGGAAAATAACAATACAGTATACTAACACATATATATGGAATTTAGAAAGATGGTAACGATAACCCTGTATGCGAGACAGCAAAAGAGACACAGATGTATCGAACCGTCTTTTGGACTCTGTGGGAGAGGGAGAGGGTGGGATGATCTGGGAGAATGGCATTGAAACATGTATAATATCATATAAGAAATGAACCGCCAGTCCAGGTTCGATGCAGGATACAGGATGCTTGGGGCTGGTGTACTGGGATGACCCAGAGGGATGGTACGGGGAGGAAGGTGGGCGGGGGGTTCAGGATGGGGAACATATGTATACCTGTGGCAGATTCATGTTGATGTATGGCAAAACCAATACAATATTGTAAAGTAACTAACCTCCAATTTAAATAAATTTATATTAAAAAAAATCAGTACAATGGTCTAATGACAACTACTCCATCTTTGTGAGAATCAATAGTTATCTCTTATTCTTATTTTCACTTTTGAAATTATAAAAAAAGTACATACCACCTATATTGTAATGCTAAATTTCCTCTGCTAACCATAAAGGTAGATAGGAGGCATAAAGTTTAGAGAGTGAGGGAGTGGGACACTTGGACTGAAGATAAATAAAAAGAGGGGTGGGGAGAATCTTTACTGTTGTGCTTCAAAATTCATAAAATATGTGTATTTATATATATATATGAGAAACCATGTTACATTGTCTGTCTCTAAGAGTGAACATTCAACTAAATCACAAGTGTTTTTTTTTTTGCTTAAAGCTTTTAAATTTGGTTTGAGTCATTCCTCATTTGATTAACATATATCTTAGATGTACTCTGATCAGGGACACATATAAATAATTTGAAGCTTGCTTGAAGTTTGAAATTCTTGGAACTATTCCCCATTTCCTTAACATGCATAATTAAGAGGTACTCATTTGGTTGTGGCTGTTATTATCTGTATTTAAGATACATAAAAAAGATTTCTTCTGAGAGTGCAGTTCTTTGGGACTTAAATAATAATGTTACTTGACAAAAAAAGTTATATAAGGGAGTTTTTTTAATTTAAAACTTAAATACCTTAAGATAGAACTTATTCTCCTTCAAAAATGTGTTTTCCAAACTCAAAGAAAAGAAAATAAGTGGTATTTCTCCTAAGCAGCAAGCAGGCAAGCAAAAATAAATAAATAAATAACCAAAAAACACAGCTTAATTAGAGACAGTACTTATGTCTCAAGGTCATATAGACATTCAAATTCTAAGTTAATTCAACTCACAGCCTTCTCTCCACTCTGAAGTGATGTTTGTGGATGTTAAAAATAAAGCCAAGTCATTTGTATTTACTAGAATTACATTTGTAAAATCACACACCTATTGCAAGTAAATGTCCTTGATTTTTCATTTACCTCCAGTGAGCTCAATCCAATATAAAATAAAGAATACTAAATTTGCACAAAGAGACATTCCTTGCTATGACAGCCTGAGGTATATTCATGCTTTGAAATATTTCCAAATACAGGTGGTTAAATTGCCTCTTAGAAGAATGTGTTTAAAATCTCCCTAAATATAGTGTCAACTCCTTACGTGTCATATAACTTGATGTTCCCATTCTAAATATAAACTCTGACATCTAGAATTAAAGATTAAAGGACATTGAGGAAGATTTTATTTGACACTTGTTGCCCTTGATGACCTGTGAAGAAACTTACTTGATGCAAAGGAGCCCCACAAAGTCCTAATAACAATCCTGAGAACTACCACTTACTGAGTACTCAATACACTGTCAAACACTTTACGCAGGTTATCGGTAGTAACTATCCCAGTACTTTACAAAGTATTATCCCCATTGTGTAGTAAATAAAAGTGTGACCGCAGATGGTTAGGTAAGTTGTCACAATTGCGAGAGCTAGTCAGTGTCAAAGCCACATTTACCCTATGTCTTCCTGGATCCAGAACTAGAGATACTCAGTGCCTTTGCCATTTTGCCTTTGAGCTAATATGAAGTTATGCAAATTTAACTCAAGTTTTTGGCTAGACAACTGAATAACAAGTTCAGAGAGAGTAAGACCACTTCTAGTCTACCTCCACCTCTATGGGGTATTCATTTTAATTATTTTACTCCTTTGTTTGTTAACTCATTTAACAAATATTTATTAAATGCAGTCCCCCTGAGCACTAGACTGGCCTGGAGAATTCCATGGACTGTATAGTCCATGGGGTTGCNTGTTTGTTAACTCATTTAACAAATATTTATTAAATGCAGTCCCCCTGAGCACTAGACTGGCCTGGAGAATTCCATGGACTGTATAATCCATGGGGTTGCAAAGAGTCAGACATGACTGAGTGACTTTCTCTTTCACTTGAGCAGTAGAAATTTAAAACAAATCAGACAAAATCCTGCTTCATGGAAATCACATTCTGGTAAGGAAGAATGACAGTAAGCATAATAAGAAAAAGAAATAACTTCTAATAGTGATAAATTCTATTAATATTATGAAATATAATAAATAGAAATGGAATGAAACAGCATGGTCAGGATGCCCTTTTCCTGTGGAAGTAACATTGGATTTAATAAGATACACAACTCAGCTGCAACATTTTGAAGCCTGAATTTCATACATGTCAGGCCTTGAGTTTGGTTAATTCAAATTCAGATTTGCTCTCCATTTCTTTAATATTGCTTCAGAGGAAGAGTCATAGAGCTCCTCAGATGGAGATGCATCCTTCTATTGCTAATATTCTTTTTAATCATAGATATTGCTTTCTAGTAAGGACATTTTCTTAAAAGAATAATTGGCTCCTGTGGTAGGATAACTTCAAAATAAAGGGAGATTATTTTTTCTAATTCTTGTTTCTAATTTCAAAAGGCCTTTTTGCCATTGTTAGACTTGTTGTACATGGTTCTAATAGTGAGAAGAGAATGATCTGCCTTAGTGGAAGAGGCATGTCAATCCATAAGTTGGTAATCACTTTCTTTCTTCCTGAAAATGTCAGAAATAGCAGTAATCAACCAAGCAAATGGGAGAAATGTAGTCAGAATACCCTATAGCTATTTGAGCACTACCCTATAGTTGGTTTTCCTGAACTGAATAACTGTTCACAGCTTGTATGAACCAAACACTTTCTTGTTTATAACGTAATGGAAAACAATTCAGGCCAAAAAAATTTTAAGTGAATCAGTGACCACAAAATTCTTAGCACCATGGTAATACACTGTTATGTTTATTCACCACTAACTTGAAAGTGACAGAGGAGAGTGAAAAATTTGGCTTAAAGCTCAACATTCAGAAAATGAAGATCCTGGCATTCAGCCCCATCACTTCATGGGAAATAGATGGGGAAACGGTGGAAACAGTGTCAGACTTTATTTTGGGGGGCTCCAAAATCACTGCAGATGGTGACTGCAGCCATGAAATTAAAAGACGCTTACTCCTTGGAAGAAAAGTTATGACCAACATAGACAGCATATTAAAAAGCAGAGACATTACTTTGCCAACAAAGGTCCGTCTAGTCAAGGCTATGGTTTTTCCTGTGGTCATGTATGGATGTGAGAGTTGGACTGTGAAGAAAGCTGAGCGCTGAAGAATTGATGCTTTTGAACTGTGGTGTTGGAGAAGACTCTTGAGAGTCCCTTGGACTGCAAGGAGATCCAACCAGTCCATTCTAAAGGAGATCAATCCTGGGTGTTCATTGGAAGGACTGATGTTGAAGCTGAAACTCCAATACTTTGACCACCTGATGCAAAGAACTGACTCATTTGCTGGGAAAGATTGAGGGCAGGAGGAGAAGGGGAAGACAGAGGATAAGATGGTTGGCTGGCATCACCGACTCAATGGACATGAGTTTGAGCAGGCTCCAGGAGTTGGTAATGGACAGGGAAACCTGGCGTGCAGCAGTCCATGGGATCACAAAAAGTCAGACATGACTGAGTAACTGAACTGAACCGTCCTTTACTAGGGTAACCTCTAAGTTAAATTTTCATTTGTAAATTTTCATTCCTGATAGGATCAAATAAAAACTCTCTATGCCAAGGCTGGTAGAAATTTGCCTTATAAGGGGGAAAAATGTACCACTGACTTTTAACAGAAAGAATATTCTTTGTTTGGAGGACAAATGAAGGCAAACCAGGTAGCACGTATTAAACTCAGAAATAGCATTGTAAATTGTAATTACATATTGCTTTACTGTGGCCAAATAATGATTAAAATAATATTTATATTCTTATCACAAAAAAAGATATGGAATGTTTTTTGGCCTCTATTAATTGAAATGATAGAATTTCTAAAGGTGAAAGTAGAGCCATCTGCTCTCTTTGCTTCCTTTAATTATTTTGTGTTAGCTTTGACAAGGTGTTACTGAAGATTTATTGCAAAGAATTTCACTTCACTAGAGCTTAAGTCTTATTGCATAAGCACAGGGAAATCTGAATTCTCTGTGACTTGTGTGCATTGTTTTGAAATATCTGTGTTTCCAAAACAAAGGTCAAAATGTATCAAAGATACAAGATGTGACAGGTGCCATATACAAAGAACCTTTGCTGAAGGCAAGATGTGGTAAGCAGAATTCCTGTTTTGTTAATTCCTTTATACCTTGTCCCAACAATCATCATGTCCTCCTGAATTTTTCTTCCACAGATGTTCAGTCCTCTGTTTCTCTAGCACCCTTTTTTAATAAGGTCCATGAGGGATGGCTATTTGAGGAATGGATATTTGTTTTTCCCCACTTGCTGTCTCTTTGTAATGGTGATAAATAGTGCTCCTTTCTTTTCTAAGAATCTTCTGAGAATTGAGTGTGACTTTATTTGCCTACCAAGTAACGTCTGTTAATTTATTCAATTACATGAAATCCCAGGAATTAATTCAGCATTTTATCATAATTCACGTGAAAACTCACCTCCTTGTATCCTCTCCCTCACCTCTTACAACATGTATGAGCACTGGAGTATTTGCAGTGGGGCATAGGCAAGCCAGGGGAGCTTGATACACATGAAATTTAGCAGCTCAGCCAAAATCGTCTATTTACATCCCTAAACTTTTATTCCCCCACCTCTCAAGAAAAAAGAAAATTTTGCACACATTCACAAATGATATTGAAGAAAAAACACTGTGCTGTGAATCTCAGTCCTGTGAATATAGTAGGGAATTGAGGTGGTACCTGGAGAAGGGATGGCAACCCGCTCCAGTATTCTTGGGGCTTCCCTGGTGGCTCAGATGGTAAAGAATCTGCCTGCAATGAGGGAGACTTGGATTTGATCCCTGGGTTAGGAAGATCCCCTGGAGAAGGGAATGGCAACACACTCCAGTATTCTTGTCTGGAGAATTCCACGGACAGGGGAGCCAGGCAGGCTACAGTCCATGGAATCACAAAGAGTTGGACATGACTGAGCAACTAACACTTGCACCTGAGGTGTTTATTTAAATGTAATTTAAATATTGTTTTTATTATGGGAAAGCACCTTTTTTTCTGTGACCTCTGTTTATGAGAAATTTTCTTTTATTTAAATAAAACACTGTCTGTTAACATCCGGCCCCCAATAGCCTCATACTGTATCTCAAACACTATCAATGTTGATGTAAATTATTGCAACATTTTCTGGATAATTGTAAGCAAGTAAATTTAAATATTTTTAAAAGTATACCTCTTTTGACCTAGCTACTCACACCAAGGATCTATTTTATGGAAATAAAGTGTAAAATCATATATATATATATGTGTATATATATTATTACAATAAGTGTTACAAGTAAAGTTACAATAAATACTAAGTTAGCAAAGAGACATTCACTGGTATAACTGCTTGAGGTATATCCATGCAGAAGAAAGCTTTGAAATGTTTCCAAAATATATGTGGAATATGGGAGTATTCTTACCTGGAGTATTCTTGCCATCCCAGTATTCTTGCCTGGAGAATTCCAGTTGTTTCCATAGTAAATTCTATCCATGTTTTCTAGTGGTAAAGAACCTGCCTGCCAAAGCAGGAGACATCCCTGGGTCAGGAAGATCCCCTGGAGGAAGGCATGGCAACTCACTCCAGTATTCTTGTCTGGAGAATCCCACGGACAGAGGAGCCTGGTGGGCCATGGTCCAGAGGGACACAGAGTCGGACACAACTGAAGTGACTTAGCAGCAGCAGCAGCAGCAGCCAGAGATTTAATATATTGTATACTTAACCCAGGGATTGAACCTGCATCTCTTAACGTCTCCTCCTTTGGCAGATGGGTTCTTCACCACTAGCACCACCTGGGAAGCCCCAAAACATAATGTTTATTCAAAATGAATGTACATTTTAAGTGTAAAACTTTCAACCCATATAAAATTGACACTAAAGAAATGTAATGCTTTCTGCCCAAGGACAGCTGGAAGACTTTGAGTGATGGGAGGTGTGCCAGTGGGTTTTTATACAACCATACTTAAAGATAAATTTTATCTATACTTATTTATCTGTGCTTTTGAATAAACAAATCATGAGCGTGGTTTTACAAAGTTTAAACCATATCATAGGAAGTTAGCTTCATTGTGCTTTCAGCTATTTATATATGAATCTTTTCTGAGGAATGTGTGTAGATGAATATAAATGTTTCCTAAAGGAGAGGATGAGGGCTCTGTGTTTGATCACTGATTAGCAACTATAAGGTTTATGTACCTAATTACTGATTAGAGACTATGAGGTGGTAATCTTAATAACTCTTAAAAATCATGAATAGATAATATCAACTATTAGTGACAGTTTGAGCTGTTGGAATATATTGCTGGTGGGAGGATAAATTGATATAATGAATTTAAAAAATAATTTAGCATTGCCTGACAAAACTGCACATACTTGAGTTGCACCAATTCCATTCCTAAGTATATGCTTCATATTTTCTACCCTTGTATATGTGAACCAGAAGAAATAATCAAGAATGCTTATAAAAGAATAGTTTGTAACCCAAAAATAATAATCCAAATAACCATAAATATCAACATCAATATTAGAACAGGTAAATAACTTGTAATATATTAATTCAATAAACGATCCCACATCAGAGACAAAATTACTATGTTATAGCTACATTAACCAACATGGATGAATCAAGATTGAACTGACTAAAAATAATGAAGAATATATAATATCATTGATATTATCCAAGTGAAACAGGGTATTTTTAGGGATATAAATGTATGCAGCTAAAGAAAAGCAAAAGAACAATAAAGAAATTCAATATAGTGGCCTCTCTAAGGATGTAAAGGAGATGGGGAAAGGATTGAGTACATAAAGAACTTCAGGAAAATGATAATAATCTTTTAATTAAACTGAAGGTTGTACCCATAGGGAATCACCATATCTTTATTCTGTACATTTATAANTGTTGGATTAAATAAAAACTAAAACCCCAAACAAAATTTTAAAAGAGATGGAACAAAGTAGTATTACTTTATTATTTTTTTTTTATTTTTTTTTAGTATTACTTTAGATTCCTGACATTAGCCACTATCATTACCTATTTGTCACCTGTGGTGTGATTAAATTGAGGACTTAGGCTTTGCATCTTACTTTTAGCATAAGTAAGTATTAGTTGCTCAGTTGTGCCTGACTCTGCAACCTCATGGACTGCAGCCCACCAGGCTCCTCTGTCCATGAGATTTTCCAGGCAAGGATACTGGAGTGGGTTGCCATTTCCTCCTGCAGGGGATCCTCGTAACCCAGGGATCAAACCCGGGTCTCCTGCACTGCAGGCAGATTCGTTACCAACTGGGCTACAAGTTAGCATATACTACATTAAAAAAGAAAACTGATAAGAGCTGTATCATTTTGACTCTCACAGAAGCCAGTTCTTAGCCAAGTTTTTAGTATGCATTTTATTGGAGGTAGGTGTTCATGTATGTGTGTGTGTGTGTGAGTGTGTGTATGTGTGTACACAGCAAGACACTAAATCCAGGTCAACACTTCATGCATTTGAGATAACTTTATTTCTTTTCAGGAGCTATGAAGTATGTCTGATTGGTTAAATAGAATCGGTTGTAGAAGAATATATCACTATTATTCCATTGTGAATTGTCCATCACAAGGGAAATCAAGCTATAAGATTTCAAAAAAGACTTGTGGAATTTAGACAGTAATTAAAATCAGCTTAGACAGGTTTCATCGTCCTGTGTTACATGTCAGATGCCCAAGGCCCACCTCAGTCTTTCTCCAACACCTCATGTCTAACCACAGCTGCAGGCTTCACCAGTGCTCAGATCTTTAAACGCCATAACGTTAATTCCACCTAATACAGAGTCCCGCAAAACGTTTCCACTAGCAAGTATGTTTGGGAACTACATTGACAAAGTAATAGGTTTCTTAAGAACATTTCAGAAGATGTTAAATCTCTAAACTGCTTTTTTGATTCTCTTCTAAATGGAAGACATTGCCACATTGTTCCTCAAATTCATTTGATTATAATACTTTTTTTTTTTTCTCTTGGAGTATCATCTCATGGGATTTTGGATTTGAATAATAGACTTTGAAAAATATTGCTAAGATTTATTCTGTTCTATGCTTTACCCCTTCCAAAAAAGAAATAGTATCTGAAGAATTTAGACTATATCATTAGACTGTTGGAATCTATTGTGGGGTGGGAGAATCCTGTTGTACCTTTCTTTCCCAGTGATCTGAACCCTAAAATATTAATCTGGCCTCCAGAGTTATTTTTTTAATGAGTCTTTGAATAGGTTCACCTTCCCTTTAATCAGGCCAAAGATTTTGCGCTTTAAATATAGAAGCATGTCTCACTGAAGTTTCTCTACAAATACCATGCGACCCACATCCTACTTGGTTGTTTTTAGATTTCTACTCCTCATAAAAGAATAAGACCAAAAGGTGAGAAAAGTCAGGAATGCTCTGAATGAAATGGAATAAAGAAATTATTTAACACTCCATATGGAGTTTTATTTAAGTGTGAATTGGGGAAAAAATAACCTATCACACTATTATTAATGCCTTATGGATTTTCAAAATTTTCTAAGTAACTTTGAAAACTCCTTCAAACTTTCCAGTGTCCTTCACAACTTTTTCAAGGTTGTGAATATATAGGATTATTATTTTTGTTTTTATGTGATTAGTGATGTGCAAGACACAACAAATTTAGACAACCTACATAGTCACAGGATATAGTGTGACTTTCTTAAAATGAGAGGGTTGGATTAAATGTTAGTTGCTCAGTCGTGCCCAACTCTTTGCAACCCCATGCAGCTCACCAGGCTCCTCTGTCCATGAGATTTTCCATGCAATGATACTGGAGTGGGTTGCCATTGCCTTCTCCAGGGCATCTTCCCAATCCAGGGATGGGACCCAGGTCTCCTGCACTGCAGGCAGATTCTTTACTGAGTGAGCCACAAGGGAAGCTGAAGGTTGGATTAAACAGGCATTACTATAACTCTGTTGGATTCTATCCTGTGATAATGTTCTTTCTACTCACAACTTTCATCCAGTAACATCAGGGAATAATGGTAACTGAATATGACAAAGATCGTATCTCAAGAATAGTCTTGATACTAACCACATTTACCACCTTGATCAATGTCTAAATCAACCATTCATCTTTGATTTGAATGTGGTCACATGTGCAGACTAACCAGGAGTCCACTGATTGTTCCCATTTGCTTGGGCATGGGGTGAGGGGTATTATAGCCTGTTGATCTATAATAGAGGATGGTGGAACCCTGCCTACTAGGATACAATATGGCATACAGAAGCTGGATAGATAAAGTAAACAAATACAAAAATAAGGCAGATGATAGACTGTTTGATTCCATAATTCCTGGTCTATTGATTGGATGGCATTTATAATTGTGTCAAATTGGAAAGCTATCACTCAACATAACCCCTCTGTGTTCCATTCAGCATCAACCCAAGCTTGTGCTGTGAAGTCTTCAGAAAATGAAATTTGGTGGTAATGTTGGCTGCTGGCTAAACTTCAGTTGGCAATTATATTTAATAATGACTTCTGCAACTTCCACATGAGTTGTTCGTATACATGAGCATAGGATAGTCAAGTGTTAAGATCAAAGCGTCTGCCAATGTATAGAAAAATGTAAGGGACTGATACCTCTCCATTCTTTATCTTGTGCTGTGCACTGCTCTGCAGACTGAGAACTAGAAATCTCTGGTATAAAGTATACCTCTTAAGATTAGGGGAACTTTGGCACTGCACAATTGTAGGATGATAAATTCTGATATTTTTCATATGTTAATGTGTTTCTTAAGCCTCTGAAATAGTTCTTACAGACTATTCTGGTTATATAAAGCAAGAAGTCATTTTTCAGATTGAGTAAACTGAGGAAGATTGAAAAACTGGAAATGAGAAGTTCAGAATTTCAGTTTAAATGTTTCTGACTCCAGCACTTAATGTTGTAAGCGCTAAGGCATGTTGTCCCTAAAGAAACTAGCAGCATCACTTAATGTAGAATAGGACTTTTCTGAAACTCTGAAATAATATTGTTGTGATCTCCCCTGTACATAGGCTAGTTTGAGACAACGATCATCAGGGACAAATGTATCCATTTATAGATATAAAGTTAAGGATGCTGGGATTATTTTCTGTCTGTGAGATCTGAGGATACCCCCTTGCAGAACTCAGTTGGCCTTTTCATATAATAGGAAGGTTGGAGTAGGTGACTTTTAAGATGGTTAAGAACTATTCAAAATTCCATTAAGTTTTCCCTTTCTGCTTAAGAATATAATTTTAAACTTTGTCTAATACATGATTATTTTGTAAAATGGGATTTTCCAATAAAATGAATGAATATCAGACAGTAAAGAATCTGCCTGCAATGCAGAAGACCTGGGTTCAATTCCTGAGTCAGGAAGATCCTCTGGAGAAGGAAATGGCAACCCACTCCAGCATGCTTTCCTGGAGAATCCCATGGACAGAGGTACCTGGTGGGCTACAGTTCATGAGGTTTCAAAGATACACAACTGAGTGACTAACACACATAGATAAGTAGATAGATAAATAACTTGCACTGACATTAACACTGTCCAACCTGAGTATTGTAGATCTACCTTTTACATTTTAAAGTTTTATAAGTACTTCCATAGAATTCAATGATACTCCACAGTGTACCACATTTTCTTAGTCATATGTCTATGGAAGGGACTTTCTGTTATTTCCAAGTGTTTCATTTTATTTTGGAGTATAGCTTATCATCAATGTTGAGATAGTTTCAGATAGATAGCAAAAGAACTCAGCCATATATGCATCCATTTCCCCCTAATCCCCTTCCCTTACAGGCTGCATTAAATACCGAGCAGAGTTCTCTATGCTATACAGCAGGACCTTGTTGGCTATCCATTTTAAATATAACAGTGGGTACATGTCAACCCCAAACTCCTTAAATATCCCTTCCCCCTATTCTTTTTTCCCGGCAACCATAAGTTTGTTCTCTAAGTCTGTCTCTTTCTGTTTGATAAATAAGTTCATTTGTATCATTTATTTTTAGATTATCCATGTAAGGGATGCCATATGTTATTTCTCCTCCATCTGACTTATTTCACCCAGTATGACACACTCTAAGTCCATCCATGTTGCTGCAAATGGCATTGCTTCATTCTTTTTCATGGCTGAGTAATATTCCATTGTATTTAGGTACCACATCTTCTTTATCCATTCCTTTGTTGATGGACATTTACAGTGCTTTCATGTCTTGGCTTTTGTACATAGTGATGCAGTGAACATTGGAGTGCATGTATCCTTTAAAACCATGCTTTTCTCTGGGTCTATGCCAAGGAGGGGCATTGCAGAATCATATAGTAGCTCTCCTTTTAGTTTTATTTAAGGAACCTCTATACTGTTCTCCATAGTGGCTGTACCAATTTACATTCCCATCAATAGTGTTGGAGGGGTCCCTTCTTTCCATACTCTCTCTAGCGTTATTAAATACTGGATTTTTTGATGATAGCCATTTTCACTGGTATGAGGTGATATCTCATAGTTTTGATTTGCATTTCTCTAGTAATTAGTGGGGCTTCCCAGGTAGCTCAGCTGGTAAAGAATCTTCCTGCAATGCAGGAGACCCCAGTTTGATCCCTGGGTCTGGAAGTTCCCCTTGAGAAGGGATAGGCTACCCACTCTAGTATTCTTGAGCTTTCCTGATGGCTTAAACAGTAAAGAATGCTCCTGCAATGCAGGAGACCTGAGTTCAACTGCTGGATTGGTGATGATCCCCTGAAGGAGTGCATGGCAACTCACTCCAGTAGTCTTGCCTGGAGAATCCCTGTGGACAGAGGATGAAAGGTGAAAGTGAAGTCGCTCAGTCGTGTCCAACTCTTTGCGACCCCATGGACTGTAGCCTACCAGGCTCTTCTGTCCATGGGATTTTCCAGGCAATAGTACTGGAGTGGATTGCCATTTCCTTCTCCAGGGGATCTTCCGAAACCAGGGATTGAACCCGGGTCTCCCGCACTGTAGACAGACACGTTACCGTCTGAGCCACCAGGGAAGCCACATCTTTTCATGTGTTTGTTGGCCATCTGAATGTATTTGGAGAAATTTCTATTTAGGTCTTCTGCCCATTTATTATTTGGGTTGTTTGTTTTGATTATGTTAAGCTTCATGAGCTGTTTGTAAATGTTGGAGAGTAATTCCTTGTCAGTCACATCATTTGCAAATATTTTCTCCCAATCTGTGGGTTCTCTTTTCATTTGTTTTCTTTGTATCCTTTGTGTGCAAAGGCTTTTGGGTTTTTTGGCTTTGTCTGTATCATTTTGCTTTTAAAATTAAGGTTAAAAGATATATGCTATATTTAAATTGGACATATTCCTAAGAGTTTCTAGCATTGATAGCTAGAACAGCAAGAGGTGAACATTTCAACTTACTTACAGTTATTTGTTGATGATTATCCAAATATATTTTCATAGTTTGTTACCATTGATAGTGTTTGGATATTATCAGGTTACTTTTAGTTACAACTAATGGAAACTGTCAATTTTAGTTTATTTGAATAAGAACCGTAGTCTTGTGTAACTCTTACTCGGACGGTGAAGACCGTTGTCTCCAGGTTTCTCTCCCCTCCTGCTATCAGATCACCCCTCCTGAGCTCTCCAAGGTGATTACAAGATATTCTCACTTGGCACAGTAGTACTGAATGCAGGAGTGTGGTTCCCCCACCCCCCACCTCTGGCAACAGTTGCCAGAGAAAAATCATATTAAAACAACCATTTCATATCCATTAAATTGATGCAGCCTCCCCTCAAGATAGAAAATAATGGTAGACATTGGGCTTCCCAGGTGACTCAAGTGGTAAAGAACCTGCCTGCCAATACAAGAGACACAGGGGACATGGGTTAAATTCTTGGGTTGGGAAGATCCCCCCCAAAATCTGTTGTCTTTTCTCATGTATTTATTGTCCTTTTGCAGTTCCTCATTTGTTAACTGTTATAGCCTGTTCTTGTTATTCTGTTGGAATGAAATTACTTATCAGTTATAGGAGCTTTTTGCAGAATAATATATTAACAACTTTTGAGTCAATATTTTTAATTCATAGTCTATAGTTCAACTTTGATTATATTTATAGTTCACTTTTGTCATGAAGATTTCTTTTTCCCCTAACCCTCCTTTATGGATTCTAGATTTGTCTTAAGTTTTAAGCCATAAAATATTTTTCCGTGACTATGGGAGTAAAATCTAATGTATTTACTTACTGGCTTTGATATCTTTGATGTAAGATATTATGATAAAGCGAGGGAAAGTTGCCACTAGGCACTTCTTAATTAGAAAAAATGATGCATTAGAAAGCAGAACTTGTTAAGGACTAAATGCAGCCGTCTTTGAGTCCCATATCCTCCACCCTGTTACTAAGTCTTTGTGCAACTTCTTTAGTTTCTCGATGGTTCTTATTACAACTTGTTAGTTCATATTTGTTAGTGTGTTTTTCTCTTTAATATCTATTTCCCCAACTAGAAAACCAGCTCAGAGAAGGAATGGACCCCTCTTGTTTTATTCACTGGTGTACCCTCCAGACATCTAGAGCACATTGTTTGGCACATGATAGGGTTTCCAAAGTGTTAAGTATTAACACTTTTAATACTTAAGTGTTTGTATTAAATGCCCTAATTAACACAAGGTGAAGTCAGGAGGTATCTCATGAGGAAAAGAACATGAGAATATAGAGTCGTCAGTAGTTGATCAAGTGGAAGAAAGGAGCTGTTACCTTGGAGAGACCATTCCTAAGGTTTGGTTGGTGCCCTGTTCCAGTGATTTGGCAATGTTGGTCAAAAACCCGAGAATTATAAAAACACCTGTGTCCTTTGACTCAAGAACTTGATGTCTAGAAATGATCACAGGAAGTTAAGTAGAGAGGCAATCAAAGCTTTACCTACAAAAATGTTCTTACTATGTTTATTTATAATTTATATATTTTTATATATATTGTATATATAATTTATAATGATGGAGACTGGATAACANAGATGACAATAACAGGACTGTTAAAACTGGAATATAAAAAATGATGAAATATTATCTAGTCATCACAATAAGGATTTCAAAAAATATGTGATGACCAATGAAATAGCCAGCATTAAAAGGGAATTGCAAAGATTTTTATTCAATATCTTTTCCAAACATTTTACCTAGAATATGGGTTCCTTCTACAATTAGCAAAAAGTGACTGTTATAAAAATATAAAGACATATTTCTCAGAAATAATGTTGGCATAGTCAAGATTTTGTAAGGCACAAACCATTCACTAAATCATGCATTTATTATTATAATTAACTATGCTTTTTAATAAAGAATAGTCCCTTTAGGTAGCTACATGTCACACTGGAGTTTGAATTTTCTAAGAATTTTTCATTCATTTGAAGATAGAAGCCCAAAGTCTGAAACAAAATGATAAATGACTAAATACGGTCACCCCAGGCAGCTGGAGATGACAAGGTTAATATGGTCTAGAGGAAAATGAAAAATGTTTGCAAAGTATGAGTTTTTATGTTAGAAGGGAACATTTTGTTTTTCATTTTTCTTTGCTCATACTAAAAGCCTTATGGTAACCTAGCTGAAATGAACAAATTTGTCTCAAATAGAAATAAAACTTATAATCACCACTTACATTGCTGTAGACCTCCTGTATACAAAGTACTTTTCACGAAGCAACCAAAATAAAATAGTTGGCTGTCAGTTGGGTAATTACCTGGGTAGAATTGAGATTTCAAGGAAGAAAGGAAGGAAAACAATCTGAAGGGAAGAGTAGGAGGTTGAGACTGTCACCAACTCAATGGTTCAAATCAAGTTCTATCATTAAAATAAACTCTTAGGTGACCAAAACTACCTCACTGGATGCCCTCCAACCCCTAGCACTCTTTTCTTCTGTGTCTCCAGCATTACAAATGATAAATCGTTTTCTGCTATGTATTGAGTTAAATCAGTTCAGTTTAGTTCAGTCGCTCAGTCGTGTCCGACTCTTTGCGACCCCATGAATCGCAGCACACCAGGCCTCCCTGTCCATCACCATCTCCCAGAGTTCACTCAGACTCACGTCCATCAAGNGCAAAGTAATGTCTCTGCTTTTGAATATATTATCTAGGTTGGTCATAACTTTTCTTCCAAGGAGTAAGTGTCTTTTAATTTCATGGCTGCAGTCACCATCTGCAGTGATTTTGGAGCCCAAAAAAATAAAGTCTGACATTGTTTCCACTGTTTCTCCATCTATTTCCCATAAAGTGATGGGACCGGATGCCATGATCTTTGTTTTCTGAATGTTGAGCTTTAAGCCAACTTTTTTACTCTCTTCTTTCACTTTCATCAAGAGGCTTTTTAGCTCCTCTTCACTTTCTGCCATAAGGGTGGTGTCATCTGCATATCTGAGGTTATTGATATTTCTCCCGGCAATCTTGATTCCAGCTTGTGTTTCTTCCAAATATCAGCACTCAAAAAGTAAATGATGTTTTGGTGACTGGATTAAATAAACAGGAAGTTATCTCATAAACTGCAGATTATTCAATAAAAAGAACTGAAAAAAAATACTTGTAGTGATAATGTTCATCTTTGTCTTAATCTGCAGACTGAAGTTTGTTTGGCTGTTTTTTCCCCTTGGAGGAAGAGGTCACAGGTAGAGGTGAGATCTGTTGTGTGGCTCAGCCGCTCAGTCGTGTCTAACTCTTTGTGACCTTATGGACTGTAGCCTGAAAGACTTCTCTCTCTATGGAAATTTCCAGGCAAGAATACTGCAGTGGGTTGCCGTTTCCTCCACCAGGGGATCTTCCTGACCCAGGGATCAAACCTGCATCTCTTGAGTCAACATGTAGATTCTTTACCACTGTGCCACCTGGGAAGCCTACTTAGGAAATCTGCATTGCCCATCCTGGCTCTGTTCCTATTCAGCGTGGTAACTTCAGATCAGTCATTAAACCCCTCTGGACCTAATTTGCCTTTTTAGTACAAAGAGAAGGTCTGATTGGATAAAGTCACTTTTAACTCTTAACATTGCATAGTTTTTCACTGAGTAATTAATTTACTACTGATTAATGAAAATGTCCAAAGTAATAAAGGTGTTAAAACTATCTCTTTGCTACCCCGTGGACTGTAGCTTGCCAGGCTCCTCTGTCCATGGAATTCTTCAGGCTGGAATACTGGAGTGGATAGCTGTTCCCTTCTCCAGGGGATCTTTCCAACCCAGGGATTGAACCTAGGTCTCCTACATTGCAGGTGGTTTCTTTACCAGGTGAGCTACTAGGGAAACCCAATAAAAGTGTTAATACTATCTAATTTCACAAACGTAGTTTCAGTGAGCTACAGTAATTCATAAAGATTTAGTTAATACTCCATTCAATATCAAGTACTCACAGCCAGCCATGTTTCAGTTCTCAGATGGTCATCTTTTGTTTCACCATCTTAAATCATTTTTCCAAGATGTACACATAGTGCCTTTCTCATGAATCTGTGGAGCTTCAGGACAAAAATCATGGCTTAATCACCTGTATAGCTCTAGCATCTGGCACAGTGTCTGACTCTTTAGTTGACAATTTACAGTATTTGTTAAATTAATGAGTTAATAAACCGACTTAAAAGCATACTTGTTTGTCTAGGTTTATAGATAATTCAGTTCAAATTTTTTATTAGAAATAGGATTCAAACAAGTAGGAATACGTTATAAGTAAATAGCTGCTTTACTGAAGTGAATTGAGAAGGTAATATCAAAGGAATTTTCTCTCCTGATTATTATCATAATATTATATAATCATGACTACCATCCATCTCCAGAAGTCATTTCATCTTGTAAAAACTGAAACTCTGTGCCTCTTTAACATTAAGATACCATTCCCATTCACTGCTGATGGTGGCAACCATTGTATTTCCTGTCTCTAGGATTTGGATATTTGTAAGTATCTCAATGATAAACTTAGACAGTGTGCTGAAAAGCAGAGACATTACTTCATATAGTCAAGGCTATGGTTTTCCCAGGGGTCTTGTACTGTTCTGAGAGTTAGACCATAAAGAAGGCAGGACGCCAAAGCATTGATGCCTTCAGACTGTGGTGCTGGAGAAGATGCCTGAAAGTCCTTTGGAGAGCAAGGAGATCAACCCAGTAAATCTTAAGGGAGATCAACCCTGAATATTCACTGGAAGGATTAATGCTGTAGCTAAAGGTCCAGTGTTTTGGTCATCTGATGTGAACAGACAACTCATTGGAAAAGTCCCTGATGCTGGAAAAGATTGAGGGAATAAGGAAAAGAGGGCATCAGAGGATGAGATGGCTGGATGGCATCACCAATGCAATGAACATGAACTTGGGCAAACTCCGGGAGATGGTGAAGGACAGGAAGGCCTGGCATGCTCCAGTCCATGGGGTTTCAAAGAGTTGGACACAACTGGATGACTGAACAACAACAATAAGTATCTCATATAAGTGGAATCATGCAGTGTTTGTTTTTTTTGTATGTGACTAGCTTATTTCATTTAACATAATGTCCTCAAAGTTCATCTGTTCTATGCATATTTAAGAATCTCCTTGTGGCTCAGAGGGTAAAGTATCTGCCTGCAATGCAGGAGACCTGGGTTTGATCCCTGGGTCAGGAAGATCCCCTGGAGAAGGAAATGGCAACCCTCTCTTGCCTGGAAAATCCCATGGATGGAGAAGCCTGGGAGACTACAGTCCATGGGATATCAAAGAGTCGGACACAACTGAGTGGCTTCACTTTCTTTTCTTTCTTTTCTTTTTAAGGCTGAATAATATTCTCTCGTGCATATATATGTACAACACTTTGCTTATCCATTTTTCTCTTGATGCACACTGGGCTTGCTTCCACTTTTTAGATACTATGAATTGACCTCACACTTTGAGCCACAGGTTTGGAGTTAAAGAGAACTACTTAAAAGGAATGATAGATATTCCTTAAAGAATTTGGAGGACATGGGGACCTATACATAATTCAGAATTATAACAGTCTAAAGGCAAGAGGCTATGGCTAGAGCTTTCTGGTAATAGAGGAAAAGACTGGATATACTGGAAACATTCTGCACTTTCAGAGCTTGGCAAAAAAATTGCATGTTTTCCATGAGTCATATGTGACTCCCAGGAAAGAGGGTTGGCTGTATACCATCTTGAAAGATTTCACATAAAGAACTTCTGTTCATTTAAAAAAGACTGGCATCTCCCAGAGATGCAGCAACTGAGATCATCACCTGCACTCAGACATTTTCTATACCAAGAAACTTCTTGGTAGCCCTTAGTGGGTGTCTCTTAAGACATCTCAAAAATGCCTCATAAAAGAGAGTAACTGTATCTAAGGTTCTGACGTCAGATTTTAATGTACCAGTCAAGTGGTATCTCCATTTCACCTCCTCCCCTCATTAAAAAGCAGCTATAGGGTGCATACCTGTTTATGTCTTTGCACACGTGTATGTAAGTGTGTGGGAATGTTTCTGTGTTAGGGAAAAAGTGAGGGGAAAGGTATACCAAGAAAACTCTGACATGTCATTTAGTCTTCCCCTTTCTTTTTCAGATTTCTTATCCTGAAGGAAATATTTTTGGTATAGCAGAAATGTTTTAAATTGCAGTGTTTAGAGTTTTAAGTTAAGTTGAATTTTACCCGTAAGAACTGGTAAATCCTTCATCTGTTAGCTATAGTGACAGGGAAAACAGTGAGCTGTGCCTGGGATTTCGTGCGGAAGAAAGGAGGCATCCACAGAGACCTGAAATGAGTTTTTGTGAGAAAGCCCGTTTAGGAACTTATGTCTTAGATAGACAGAGTTTGTTGTTCCAGGAGACTCTAAAGGGGTCTACAAGGCAGTCAGATATATATTTATGAAAAATCAATGAGCACTGGTAAAGGTTTTATTATATTGTGTTCTAGTGAGAAGGGTAGAAAATTAAGTCACTGAACTATAATCTCCTCAAGGGCAGGAAATACATTTAATCCAGCTAGGTTTAAATGATGCCTAGATTGAGGTTTGTAGCTATTAAATGCTAATAAATTTTAGTGAGTGTTGTTGAATAATAAAAAATACATAATTATAATGAATATTCAATATGGATCAGAAATTATATACATTGTTTATATATATTTATTTAATCCATACATCTCTATGAGTTTAGTATTGTTTGCTCAAATGAAAATGAGACAATTGTAAAATGTAAAAAATCTTTATCAGTTGTGACATAGGCATGATCATAAAAATCTGATAAAATGTAAAACTTAAAATTTCTAATAAAACTTAAAAATTACAATGGATTAATTTTTCTTGCTGAAACCTCTTGTTTTTTGACAAAGACAATGGAAATTTTNACATTTTAACTGAATCCCCCAAAAAGGAAATAAGAGAATTCGAAGAATGCCATATATTATCACTATAATCATTTGCTGTCATTTTCATTTGTCCTTTATTTTCTCCTACAGTTTAAAGTCCTCTTTTATTGGGTACGTGAAGGGATTCTGAAGCCAATAGGGGGAAATTGATACTATGGTTCCAGGCCTATCTGTCCCACCAGTCCCATCCAATAATAGTCACACTAAATGACACCCTTGCGACTCAGAGTCTGAAACAAAGTCCCTGGAAGCATCTCATTAGCACTGAGAGACATTAGCCTGGAAAAGTCTTTTACTGTGTTATGATTGCCTAGGCCATCTGAAAAGCATTACATGATAATTCATAGCATTGATCAAGATCTTACATCACATGCCATACTGAGTCAATGTTGAGAATATCTTTGTTTTACAGGCCTTACCTTTGACACACACACATAGAACACACACACACACACTCATGTGTGTGTGTTCTATGTGTGTGTGTATGTATAAATCTCCTGCGGCTTCTAAAGAATGATCAAATTGGCATTCATATATTTTTGTTGTGAATGTAAACTGAGACAATGTTTCCAGAGGATACATTCTAAGACTCAACTTTTAGATTTGAACAAATAGTCTAAGAGTCTATATTATATTGCCACCCTGTTTGTTTAACTTATATTCAGAGTATATCATGAGAAATGCTGGGCTGGATGAAGCACAAGCTGGAATCAAGTTTGCCGGGAGAAATATCAATAACCTCATATATGCAGATGACAACACCCTTATGGCAGAAAGTGAAAAACTAAAGAGCGTCTTGATGAAAGTGAAAGAGGAGAGTGAAAGCGTTGGCTTAAAACTCAACAGTCAGAAAAATAAGATCATGGCCTCTGGTCCCATCACTTCATGGGAAATAGATGGGGAAACAGTGTCAGACTTTACTTTCTTGGGCTCCCAAATCACTTCAGATGGTGATTGCAGCCATGAAATAAAAAGACGCTTGCTCCTTGGAAGAAAAGCTGTGATCAGCCTAGACAGCATATTAAAAAGTATAGACATTACTTTGCCAACAAAGTCCATCTAGTCAAAGCTATGGTTTTCTAGTAGTCATGTATGGATGTGAGAGTTGGACTATAAAGAAAGTTGAGTGCTGAATAATTGATGCTTTTGAACTGTGGTGTTGGAGAAGACTTGAGAGTCCCTTGGACTGCCAGGGGATCCAACCAGTCCATCCTGAGTGAAATCAGTCCTGAATATTCATTGGAAGGACTGATGCTGAAGCTGAAATTCCAATACTTTGGCCACCTAATGTGAAGAACTAACTCAATGGAAAATACCCTGATTCTGGGAAAAATTGAAGGCAGAAGGAGAAGGGGACAACAGAGGATGAGATGGTTGGATGGCATCACCAACTCGATGGACATGAGTTTGAGTAAGCTCCAGGAGTGGTGATAGACAGGGAGGCCTGGTGTGCTGCAGTCCATGGGGTTGCAAAGAGTCAGACACGGCTGAGTGACCAAACTGATCTGAGGCCCTCCCTCTTCTAGATGCTGGGTATAGAGCATTGGATCTTCACAACAAACACATTGTTGTGAAGAGCTGATGTACTTACATGATGGCAGGGGCATTTTAAGAGGATGAAGATGGAAGTGAAGAGGCTCTTTGAGGCCCAGCCTTCAGAACTGACACATTTTGTGCATTCCAGTGGACAAAGCAAATCCCAAAGTCAGCATAAATTCAAAGCAGGAGAAATACTCTGACAGACCCATCTAATATCATCACAGTAAGGTACTTTAACTCTCCCATAAGATATAATGAGACAAAGGTCTAGATGACTGAGTGAAACTTATTTTTTCAGTTTATTTTAATGTGCAATAACATGGACATTGACCCTATTATGTCATGCTATAGCTAAAGAAGATAGCTTATTTGAAGAAGTTGTAGATGTTTCCTCCCACTTCATTCCCAAGGAGATCTTATTCAAATTATAGGTCACTAATACTTAGAACTGAAAAGATCCTTATATATCACCTGTATCACCAATCAGTTTATTGACAAGACAATACGATCTAGAGAAATGAAGTAATTTCCCTAGAGTCACAAAGGTAACGACAGAACTAAAATTTTTGACTCCAGACTCTCCGATCTTTGTATTACATCATGTTTCCTCTAAAATTTTATTGTAGCTCATGATTAAGGAAATGAATTAGTAACTATGTTATTTATTATCACAGTCATACTTTTTGGAAAACTATGTGCAACCATGCTAAAGAGTTCAGTTGCTTAAACTGCAGACTGTCTAGGTTTAAAATNGTCTAGGTTTAAAATCTGCTCTGCTGTAGACTATAATGGACACTATGGGTTATCTTGGACAAGTAGTTTGTCTCTCTAAACTTTAAACTTCCCATGTGCAAAAATTTGAAAATAATATGGCTTGCCTTCTGTTTTTTCTTTTTTTAAGATGATCAAATAAAGCCTATCATACACAGTACTTTGGCTGTCACAGATCATGCTTATTGATAAGGGTAAGATTTATTTTAATAATTTTACCAATGTGAAATTAATACACAGTGAAATGATCAGATCTTGAGTATGCTTTTATGAACTTTACTAGTATATGAGCCTGGGTAATAACTTTCCTAATCAAGAATATTCCCTTTACCCCAGAAATTTCTCTTGTGATTCAACCATTATAAGCAACCTCTATTCTGATTTTAATCACATGGTTTTCTTTTGCTTCCCTGGAAGGTCACATAAACGGCACTATACAATACATACTGTGGTTTGCCTAGCTTCTTTTAACATAATAGCTTTGAGATTCAAGCATGTTGTCATATGTATGTATGTGTGTGTATATATGAAGTGAAGTTGCTCAGTCATGTCCGACTCTTTGCGACCCCATGGACTGTAGTCTACCACGCTCCTCTGTCCATGGGATTTTCCAGGCAAGAGTACTGGAGTGGGTTGTTATTTCCTTCTCCAGGAGATCTTCCCGACCCAGGGACTGAACCCAGGTTTCCCGCATTGTAGGCAGACGCTTTACCATCTGTACCACCAGGGAAGTTTATATATATGTATATATATATGAAGTGTATATATATATATATATAT
>SJYQ01000230.1:877909-890129 GCA_006410935.1 Redunca redunca | reverse complement strand
TGAGGTGGCCAAAGTACTGGAGTTTCAGCTTTAGCATCATTCCTTCCAAAGAACACCCAAGGCTGATCTCCTTCAGAATGGACTGGTTGGATCTCCTTGCAGTCCAAGGGACTCTCAAGAGTCTTCTCCAACACCACAGTTCAAAAGCATCAATTCTTCAGCGCTCAGCTTTCTTCACAGTCCAACTCTCACATCCATACATGACCACTGGAAAAACCATAGCCTTGACTAGATGGACCTTTGTTGGCAAAGTAATGTCTCTCTTTTGAATATGCTATCTAGGTTGGTCATAACTTTCCTTCCAAGGAGTAAGAGTCTTTTAATCTCATGGCTGCAACCACCGTCTGCAGTGATTTTGGAGCCCAAAAAGATAAAGTCTGACACTGTTTCCACTGTTTCCCCATCTATTTCCCATGAAGTGATGGGACCAGAAGCCATGATCTTCGTTTTCTGAATGATGAGCCTTAAGCCAACTTTTTCACTCTCCACTTTCACTTACATCAAGAGGCTTTGTAGTTCCTCTTCACTTTCTGCCATAAGGGTGGTGTCATCTACATATCTGAGGTTATTAATATTTCTCCCAGCAATCTTGATTCCAGCTTGTGTTTCTTCCAGCCCAGCGTTTCTCTATGACAATAGTAATAGTAATAATAATAACACAATATCAAATTAAAATAATCTTCATTCAGATAAAATTAGTCTACCAAACAATTCTCCAATATATTGACAATGGCTTGTTTCAATAAGAAAATGCAGTTGGTGGTAGTTTTTTCTTTCTACTTTTTAATAATTTTAAAATTTTAGTGTAAGTTGTTGTTCAGTTGGTAAAGAGTCTGCCTGCAATGTGGGAGACCTGGGTTTGATCCCTGGGTCAGGAAGATTCCCCTGGAGAAGGAAATGGCAACCCACTCCAGTATGCTTGCCTGGAAATTTCCATGGATGGAGGAGCCTGGTGGGCTACAGTCCATGGGGTCGCAGAGTCCTACATGACTGAGTGACTTCACTTTCACTTTTCATACAGCAATATGTATATTGTTTGCAGTGTAAATATGAACATATTTATCAAATTATGATTGCTTAAATATGCATCAATTGGAGAAGGAAATGGCAGCCCACTCCAGTGTTCTTGCCTGGAGAATCCCAGGGATGGCAGAGCCTGGTGGGCTGCCGTCTGTGGAGTCGCACAGAGTCGGACACGACTGAAGCGACTTAGCAGCAGCAGCAAATATGCATCAAACATAAACTTAAAAATGGACAAGAATAAAAGGTGACTATACTCATAACTAGAAGCTGATTACAAAAAATTATTAGATGAAGTCTCTTACAAATACCAGTGAATATGTACGTGGTTAAATCTTAGAAAATATATTAAGATACTATTTTTTTTTCAAATAGCAGCCACCAGATAGGAAAGATCCACCAAGGCAAAGTGCAACTTGCAAGCCACGAATAGCATAGTTAAAATTGTACCCAGATATTATAATAGTACAATTTCCTCTATAGATTTCTCTTAATATGCTGGCATGTATTCCATTATTGAAATAACTTATAATTTACAGGGATCATTATGATACCAGTAAGGAATCAAATCTGAATTACTACTTTGTGAATGTGATAGCATTCATTCTCACTGCTTCACTATGCTTGTCACTAAATTCAAAGGAAAAAAATAACTTACATTGGAAAATTGGAAATGTTCTATTTGCTAGAAGACAGAATTGTCACATCAGTTTTTATTTGCAGCTTAATGGTCTGTATATCAGTTCAGTTTGGCCTCCTGTGTATTTGAAAAATTAGGATATTTCTTATAATTGTATTCCTGTTTCCTCTGGCAACTGACTGGAACAGAACAGTGGCAACATCATTCAGATGAGGTACAAGCACTCCAGTGTGCATGGTCTCCACTACTATACTGATTCAGAACTAGCTCTTCCTTTTCTTTTTCACTTATCTCACTTGCTTGGTTTTTGTAGGAATGTGAACATGTAAGCTTTGGCCGACAAAAATATGATAGAATGTCTTAACTGAAAATAAATACACAGCTATTAACAACGCATACTTGTTTTCTAAAAAAAAAAAAAGGATAAATATAAGGAGGGCCAAAATTCCTCACAGTGCAGCAGTAAGGAATAAGAAAATTGCAAAGGAAGACACTTTCATTTTTTTCTGTCTCTAATTTAATCACCACCAAAAAAAAAAAAGGTTGACTACTACATGTGAATGCTGTTGTTTTAATTGGATTTTGTTCAAATGCCATAAATAACTGCCTAAATTCTGAAGGCATGCAGATTTCCAGGCATGTCTGTTAGGCGTCAGAATATGTTTCCTCACTCTAAAGGAAGCCAACAGTTCTTCTCTCTGCTGTCGTTAAGTGTATTTTATGTTTGCAGATGAAGTGTGCACCTACTCATCCCATGTTCTATTCCTATGCATCCTGGACTCTTTACTCAAGTTCCCTACCTGGAAGACTTTCTTGTAGAAGAGGCACTGGTTTTGGACTGACTTCCTGCTGTGTTCCAGGAAGGTGTCTGATTGGTCCTCTTCACTTGGAATTCTTCACGAACATCTTTGCTATGGTCTCCGTGTTGCAGGAACCTTGAAACACTCCTCCACTTGCTTCTCCATGATGAGAGAATGGGGTTTCCTCTGCAGTGGATGAACTAGGTTGACATAAAAGGATATCTCCCATGTATCAGTATCCATGGTAACATTCTAGACAAGAAAGAAGCATGCTAACACCATTCTTCCACTCCAGAAAATTTCAGAATTATCACCAAGCAGAACAACAACAAAAGTCCCCACAGAGTAAATAGAATTCCCTTTATATTGTTAATGTCATCTTGACCTTCCCCTTTATCCACCATCCTTTCAAGAAGCAGGCCCCTATTCTGTGGTCTGTAGTCTTTAGGCAGCTATTTCTATGCATTTATATTATTTAATACCCAAGTAGTTTGTATCTTTACACTTTCACTAGGGATGGAGATCAGAAGGAGGAGGAGTGAATACTGAGGAGCATAGATTCTTCTTGTTTTGTAATTCTATCAATGTTTTCTCCCTTCATTCAAGTTAAAAATTCACCGAATCTGTTTTCTTAATGGATGGTTTACAGAGAAACAACCACTCCTCCCCCAACACCTGCTCCCCCTTCCCCTACGATGTAACCATGATTTCTAATGTTGCATGATTTTAAATAAGGATTCTTGGCAGATCTGAAGAGACACCTTCTGTCACTGGTGATATAGTATACAAATTGCTAAAGCATCTCTTGTCCCCAGGAAAGCCTCTCTTTGCATGCATGTGTGTGCACCAAAGAGTTAAACAGCGCTGGCAAGACACCACGCATGTGTTAATTCCTTCTGCAGCAGCACGCATCGCTTCCACTTTGACCTCATAGTTAATCTGCGTGATGGTTAATCACGCAGAGACTCGATTATTTCTTTTAAACACATACACACACCCCCAACACACATACATACTTGCTACCCTCTAAAAGAAAAAGCAAAGCAAACAGATAAACAAACCTAAAACGATGGACCTGGGAGAGTATGTGTGAATGGTGGTGGGGGTGGGGGTGGGGGGGGACATGAATATGTGTAAGAGTGTGCCCGCGTTTCTCATTCTCTTATTTGTCTCCTATGCGTCTCTCCCTGTACCCTCCCCCTGCCTCAATAATATTATTCCCCTAGACTTGAAAGCTGCTCCCTGAGCTGATGCTTTGATGGTATCTGCAAGCGTTTGTGCTGATGTTATTTCTGCCCCCTGAATATTAATTCCCGAAGCTGGTAGCAATACAGCTCCCCAGTGGCGGACCTACTAGAGGCAGGTGGGGGGAGCCACCATCAGATCATAAGCATAATAATAATACAAAGGGGAGGGATTCTTCTGCAACCTAGAGGCTAAAGGCAGGGGAGGGGGAAAAAAAAAAAACGATGAGTTTGACAAATATATGGAGCACAGGAAGCTCAGTCTACTCGACTCCTGTATTTTCACAGAAAATGACGGTGTGGATTCTGCTCCTGCTATCGCTCTACCCGGGGTAAGATATGCCCTTTTCCGCGTCGTTTTGTTTCAGAGAGGTGGGGGAAGGGGTGGGGACCGAGGAACTAGGGAGACCACCCAGATTTAAAAGACTCTTCTGGGATTTGTGGCTTTGTTATTTAGAAGAATGTGAATATGTGGGGCAGGAAAAGGAGGGAGAAAAAAGGAAGGTCACTTTCATTTATTTATTTATTTAATGGGTTTTATTTCTTTCTTTTAGAATGGAAAAGCTAACGCCATAAAGACTTTGCCTTTGGGGAGTAGCATTTTGATAGTACTGCAATCTGATGTCTAGGTGGGCTGTGCTGATACATGCTGGCATTTGAGGCCATGTTGGAGGCGTTTGGGTGGGGGTCTGGAAGAGAAAACTACAAATGGGGTCCTGGCGTACACCCGGCCGATGTGTTTGTCTGTGTGTGTTGGGGGATGGGTTCTGCTCCTGTGACCAAAGTATCTCTTGTTTCTGCACCTGAGCATTCTTAAGATCAGTGAGCCAGGTTTTCTATCCAGCCCCATTGACCTGGCAGCAGACTCCCTGGTCGGGTAACATGGTTCAGCACCAGGGACAGCAGTCCTGTCAGGGCCAAAGGAAAAGAAGCTTGTCTAATCCATAAGACAACTTTATATTTACACAGGACATAGTAAAGACAGGATGCCGATGGAGCAAAGGAGCACTAATGATGTATGGGGACCCTGCTTTGATTATCCTTTCCCCCTCCTTGAGATAGGAGGGGCACTGTTAGGCATGGGGTGGAGAATGTAATTAATGCATGGAGGGATATAGGTCTGGAAAAGAGTTGGCTTTGCTGCAGTGTTGAAAAATATGCTGAGCCAGGTAAATGTGATGCCAGATTGGGAAGTTAGGCATTAATGTCTTAGAGCCTTATTGCACTGAATGGAAAAGATAGGAAAGGATTGTGTTGTGAAATGTTTTGCACCTAATTTTTTAACTTCATTGCACCAAAGATATCAAGGAAATATCCCTTCACATATAGTTCACCATTTATCCATCCACAAAAACAACTCCCTGACCCAACACACACCATCAGGATTTCCAGCCAGATCCAAAGGCAGGTTAGAGGTCTATTGTCCTTATATTAGTTTAACTCTTCTTTACTGTCACTTTGAGACAAAACTCCAAAAATACCACCCCTAACCCTTACTCAAAAAAAGAAAAGAAAAACTAGCTATGGAAGAAACCAAGCCATTGCCTAAGGTTTTCCTGGGAGTTGACACTATTATGTAGTAGTTGTAATGAAGCGAGATAAAAGAGATGAAGGTTAAAATATTTTTTTATTTTATTGAAAAGCTAACTTTGCTGATCCTGCATTTTCTGGAGTAGATAATGTGAGGAAAAGCTTTCAGTAAAAAGGAGACCCAAGCAAAACAAGGAGTGAAAGTCTCTCTTTGGAGTTTCCAAGTAGACAGAGGGGCCTGCTTAATCTACCAGTACTTTTCATACCTTCCTGCATTACCATAAAAATTGAATGCATTTTCTTTAAGAGTGTCAGATTAAGTAGCTTTCTCAGAAGAGGGCCTTTTACTGAAAATAGTTTATGTGTTATGCATTTTAGTGGCATACTGGAAAAACAATGTTTTTAATTAAAAATTACACACATTTTACTATTTAATGTAGTATGTAACCTTTAATTTGTTTCAGAAATCAGGGAATTTATAGTTACTTGTTGATAGAAAAACATCATTCTCATGTTCCTACTAATTATGAAACCTGTGGATTAAAATACACTTTCCTTCCCACACACTTATATTCATTTTAGTAAGCAACTTTGTACTTAAATAGATGAGTACATTTTTATGTATTTTATCTGCAAGGGACTTATTTTAACCAAAAACATGCAATTTTATTATTATTTGTAAGAGTATCAAATTTAAGATGTCTTCTTATAGGAACAGTCCTGCATTTTCTCAGTAATGACAGAGAATGGAGTCATTGTAGCTTGGTGCAGAGAATGTGATCAGAGTTTCAGTTTGTTGCAATCCCATAAAAAGGAAAAAAAAGCCATTTGAATGGCTGAATAGAACTGGATGAAAATAGTAGCTTTGATCTCTGAAGCTGATCCTGAAGAAGGGCAGCAAGTGACTAGAAAAATGTGAGTTTCTAGGAGAAATTTAAAAAAGGCTTTTTGGGTAGACAGTGGTAATAGAATCAGAAATTTGAAGGAATATTTAAAAAAATTAATGACTTTTTATTTATATAACTTCAAAGAATAAATTTCCCTCATTAAAAATGACTAAATTAATTAGATTGTGTCTCTACAAAAGTAAAACAAGGGGGAATATGAATCATTGGCATGAGGATGTTTATAGCTAAAATCTCTTATGTGGGGGATAATTAATTTCTGAAACCCCAAACCATCTAAACTGTCACATATCTTTTATACAATGCTATCCTATAAATCATCTGGGAAACTTTCTAAACTTGTATGATTCTTGAACAAAACAAGCTTGTTGTTTCCTATCTTTCCAAATTTTCTACTTGGCCTTATTAAAAAAGAAAAATCAAAATCACTCCCTCAGCATATTTACTTGCTTAGTTATAGATATAACATTTCAAGTAGTGTCTACCCTGAGACAAACATCTATCTGAAAAAAAAAAGAGAGAGAGAGAGAGATTTATCACTCAGTATTTCCCAGGATGAAGCTGCCTACTAGACAGCCTTCTAGACAAAACGTCTGGATGGTAGGTAGAAATTTAAAAATCAGCTTTTAATTTAGTTACATAAATGCATCTGATATCTTAGACTCAGTTTAGAATAATCTCCTCAAGATAATTGAATTACAAACTATTTAGCAATAACGGCCTCTGTTCTATACATTTAAAATTTTGCATCATATCAACAAGGATTTCTCTTCAAACTGGAAGAATGTAAGACTGAGTTTAGAGATTTTATCTTTGTTGTAGATATTATTTTGCTAGGACCGTGACTAGAATAACTTCCTAGTAATTCCAAGACAGACTTTCCACAATTTAAGTACAAATAGGCTTTACCAGGGCTTCGCTGATAGTTCAGTTGGTTAAGAATCCACCTGCAATGCAGGAGACCCTGGTTCGATCCCTGGGTTGGGAGGATCCCCTGGAGAAAGGAATGGCTACGCACTCCAGTATTCTGGCCTGGAGAACACTACTGAGTGACTTTCATAGGCTTTACTGAAATGACATAATACTTGTTGAAGAGAAGCAGAACTTGCCAACCCAAAATATGCCTCTTCGGCATAAGGATTATTTTAGGCTTATTATTTTTAACAAACAGCAGATACAGGTGTGAAGCTTAAAACTGAGTGGAAGTTACCTTTTGTAAGAGGCATTCAAATAACAGAAATCTCCATTTTTATGAGTATCTCCATTCCTGTACCAGAAAGACGAGTTTGGCTAAATAGCTAGAAACTTACCAGTGGTGAAGGCAGAGACTTGAATCTGCCTAACAACTATCCCCTTGTTGACAGTGCTTTACTCAATAAGTGCCCTTAACTGGCTCCCCTGCTCACAACATCTTTTGTCTTTAACCAGACACTGTATGTAAGGAGGTGGCTTGGGCCATTTGAAGGACTTAGCTTTCCTGGGTATCTCCTATGTATACAGAAAGTATACATGTTATTACATTTCTGTTTGCTTTTTTTTTCTTTTCTCTTGTGAATATTATTAATGCAATGATGTCTCAACCAAGAATCTACAAGTGTAGAAAGAAAATTATTTTCCTCCCCTACATGACTGTCCAAGATCAAAGACCTTGGAAGACTGGGAAAAACTGTATAGTTAGTGCATTTCAGGAACTGTTTGACCATCACAAGTGTCCAAACAATTTAAGTGCTTAAAGATACAGGATTTCAGTTGTGGTGGGCACACTTCTTATTCAGGCAATTATGAAAGAAAGACTTCATCCTCCTGCTACTGGTTATAAGAAGTCCATGTGGGTTATAAAAGACTTACATGACTTCTTCAAAGTCAGAAACCAAATAATTACAATGTAACATCAATTTCAGATTTTCCAATCTACTTCTGTCATGTGTATACATACACTGAACCAGATTTTACATATAAATATTAATATATAATCTAGATTTTAATGAACATATACAAAGTTATGCAATCTATTTCAATGTATAAAAATTATTTATAGCATGTATATATATACATATATACACACACATATACACACAAAATTTTACTAACATTTCTTAAGTAGTTTTTGTCAACCACATTTGACTTGGGAACCAAGATTATAGAGACATTAGACTTGCTTAAAAGCAACAGATAATTAGAAGTAACAAAATAATGATTAAGTACGTATGTGGATACAAATAGATTTATAACGATAAATGTGTACATTTATATACACCTCATGCCATCCTGGGGTTCGTTCCTGTGTTGCATGGTGGGAGTTTTCCAGGAACCAGGTGTGGCTCTCGCTCCAGTTAATCACACTAATTGCCCCCGACCCTCCTCCTCCCCGCCCCGGCACTGCTAGTAGCAGTGAGTTGAGGTGAGTTCCACGCATGGCCTGCCAACTGCGTTGATGCAACTGGAGCTTTCTCCTTTCTGTGACTGCCAGCACTCACCACCTACTTATCATCTCATCGCTTTGCCCCAGACCCTTCTCCTGAAGCAGGATCTCAGAAGGCCTGTCACCTCCCTGCCTTGTCTCTTGGGCCATAGCCACTCTGACCGTGATGCATCCTTTGCTAAATATGACTTTTCTGTATAAATAAAAGGTGATTTGGCATGTTCTCTCAAAAAATATTTTAGAATTATATGTTCATATATGATAATGGTAACTGGTTACATTTTATGTCTGTCACTATTTTCCAAATTTTGTTTTCTGTTTTATTTTTTCTTCTGGTTTTTTTCATCAGGTTCATTCACTCAATACTGCTTACTTATAAGTGTAGCTAACCAATCAATTTTAATTGTTATAATTATCTGATTCTGCCATCATACAGTAGAAGCTAGTATGGATATACATTCTATTAGCCCACTAAATAACTTTAAAGACTGAATTTACCTAGTAGTGTGGCTTGAGGTCCTCAGTCTGTATCAGTCACTCCGTTTTAAAGTTTATCTTGTACTTTTGATTGAAAGCTCTAAAAGATATGCTTAGAAATAATCCAGTATTCAGTTATTTTATTAGTTTAATAACATATTAAATGATATTATTTAATACCTGGGAAAAATGTTTAGAAAGTGTATTTTCTTAAAGGTTATGTGTAACTAAAGCATAGTTTAACCTGCAATTCAGTGATTACCCAAAAAGTTAACCTCTCCTTATCATCCCATTTTCAAAAAAATCTTTGTCTTCTATTGAGAAAATTTACAGGATGACTTGTTGAATGTTGTCTCATAGTTTTCCTACAAAAATTCTATATTGAGGCAACCATACTGAATATGAAAGTAGAAAAAAATGTTGCTGATTCAATATCTGGATATCTTTATCTTCAGTGTGTAGATATTTAAAGTTAACAGTTTTAATCACCTCAATCATACAAGCAACAGCTTGATTAACTTCTTTGGTATGTGAAAACTTAAAGTGCTTTTTTCATTTCTAGAGGAAAACAATTTACACTTTCCAGATATTGGGGCTTTTTTTCCTGAGACTGTTGGCATGCACACTTTTTCTCCTTCTATAGCTTTGTAAGTTAGATGAGGAAAATAATATTTTACTTTTCTGACTTTTAAAAACAAGACATAGAATAGTTCTGAAAATAGTCCAATTCTTCCTGAATTTTGGTGGTGGAGTAGGGGTTAAGATTTCCCCAGTCATATATTTCTAGTGCAATACACCACACCATTCACCTACAGTCTTCCTTTTTCTCTGTAAAAATAAGAAAAATATTTGGCTTATTTTGAGATGTAAAAGACTTCTCCAGTTTGCTTTACTGGGAAGGTTATTTGCTATTCATTTCTTCTGTATTCTAGAGAATATGTATCTTTTAAAAGGAAACAAACAAAAAAAAAACACTTTTAAGTTACAGATTAGTGATTTAGGGTAAAAATAAAATTTAACTCCAAATCACATTAATCCCTACAGTATAAAATAAGAGGGCAAATATGATAATAATTCTATATTATTATGAAATCATTATGTAACTCTCAAGATAAAGTGCTATGTAAATGCTAAATAAGTTGTCCTGATATTACATTCTCTACTCATTTATTAAAAAAAAAAAACATATGAATACCAAATAACATAACAGTGGAGAAAACAAAAGATGCTTTTTAAGCCAAGGTCCTTGAAATAATTGAAACCCTGCCATGAACACAAGTATCGTAGTAGAACCAAAGTCTATGTAGTGAGACAGATAAATAACAAGTTCTATAATTTATTTAGGCACATTTAAATTAAATGGCCAAACAAACTGAATATAACTTGTCAATATAACCTTGGTAGAAAGAAATAAATGCCTTATTTGTGTTCTTCTGTGCAGGTTAACAGTCCCTTTCTATAAATTGCTTTTGAAAACACATTTGAGATACAATAAGTATGGGAAAAACTCTAGATATAAACTATAGAAGTGACTAGTATTTCAGCTAGTTTTATGCAAGTAACTGGTTATATAACTATGGGGTAGCAAAAGCCATAATTCTGTCCTCATGGAGTCTGCAGTCTCATGGGGTGGCAGGCAATGATCAAAGTTTTACTAAGTTTTACCTTAGATAAATACTACACAGCAAAGTCATATGGTGTGATGAGAGACTGTGACAGTTTTCTAACTGGTGAAAGCATGCTGCTGCTAAGTCGCTTCAGTCATGCCCGACTCTGTGCAACCCCATAGACAGCAGCCCACCAGGCTCTGCAGCCCCTGGGATTCTCCAGGCAAGAACACTGGAGTGGGTTGCCATTTCCTTCTCCAACGCGTGAAAGTGAAGTCACTCAGTCGTGTCCGACTCTTCACAACCCCATGGACGGCAGCCCACCAGGCTTCTCCGTCCATGGGATTTTCCAGGCAAGAGTACTGGAGTGGGGTGCCATTGCCTTATAGGACTGAGAAATTAAGTTAGATCCACAAACTAGCTAAAACTGATCTACAATCATCTCATGTGTTGGTTTTAATATTTCAACATCCTTTTCTTTGTTATAATAGTTATTGCTGGTTTTTTTTTTTTTTTTANTTTTTTTTTTTAACCTCAGTTGAAGAGGTTTTTTTTTCACTTAAAAATGAGTGGTATTTTGGGGAAGAAAAGGGGTGAAAATTTTTTAATGTTCTAAAAACAATTTCTTTTTTAACTATTTAAAAGTTATATAGTAGACTAGAGCTATATTAAGGATAATTAAATAATGTAATACATCATATGTGACATTATTTTAACACAAACTAAATTTACCAATCAATGGCCAGTTGAAAGGCTTATGCTCTGCTCACCCCTATCCAGTAAGTAGGTCTTCAAGTTACAGATACATAAAAGTAGATTTATTATCCTACCACTGCCTCCAGCTGAGGTATCTTCCCTGATTCTTTGTCAATCCAATATAGTCAACTATGTCAAATGGGGAAAAACAGACACACACACACACAGCCATCTTAAATATAAATACCTGTTGAGCATCAATTAATTTCAGAGTTGGATAAAATATGATAAAAAACAGTGAGAGTTTTGAAGATTTTAAAATTATGTGCAAAATGTGCTGTGTATGACCTTTAACAATATGTACAGAAGGAGACTGTGGGCATGCAGGATTTCAGTTCCCAGACCAGGAATTGAACTTGGGCCGTGGCAGTGGAAGCCCAGACTCCTAACTACGAGGCCACCAGGGAACTCCCTCAGTTACTTTTCAATAATAATAAACTATGATCTTTCAGCAAGACAATAGATGCTAGGAATTATGTTAATAAGTTATCAATTTTTGAAATCTATTTTACCTATTTTATTCTAGTATCTCCTCCCTTCATATAAGTCTTAGAATAAGCAAGTATTTATTTAGTTTCTTTAAATAATCATCATTCTAAAACCACGGTGTCCTATACTTATGAATGTACACACAAATCTGCAACTTTGGATAATGCCTTTTTTAATCTCATGAAATATATATTATATATTATAATTGAGTAAATTATAATTGAGTAAAATACATATTCTTCTTAAATATTCCAAATGGAAGAATAAGGCCTTTTAAATTTGGGGTGGTGGTGGTTGTTGGTGGTAATAATTTGAGATAGTAATCAAATA
>SJYQ01000230.1:797009-877029 GCA_006410935.1 Redunca redunca | reverse complement strand
AAATGACAAAAACGAAAAAAAAATAATAATAATAAAATAAATAAATAAATACAGCAGTATGTACATGTCAATCCCAAACTCCCGATCTATCACCTCCTTGGTCTTTCCCACCCTGGTAACTGTAAATTCATTTTCTACTTGTGGAATCTGTTTCTGGTGTGTAAATAAGTTTATTTGCATCAGATTCTGCATATAAGGGCTTCCCTGATAGCTCAGTTGGTAAAGAATTCACCTGCAATGCAGGAGACCCCGGTTCAATTCCTAGGTCGGGAAGATCCGCTGGAGAAGGGATAGGCTACCCACTCCAGTACTCTTGGGCTTTCCTTGTGGCTTAGCTGGTAAAGAATCTTCCTGCAATTCGGGAGACCTGGGTTTGATCCCTGGGTTGGGAAGATCCCCTGGAGAAGAGAAAGGTTACCTAGTATTCTGGCCTGGAGAATTCCAAGGACTAAAGAGTCCATGGTGTCACAAAGAGTTGGACATGACTCACTTTCACTTTCACTTTCTTTCTGCATGTAAGCAATCTCATATGATATTTATCTTTCTGTGTCTGTTACTTAGTATGATAATCTCTAGGTCCATCCATGTTTCTCTAAATAGCATTATTTCATTCTTTGTAATATCTGAGTAATACTCAATTGTATATATGTCCCACATCATCTTTACCCATTCATCTGTCGATGAACATTTTGGTGCTTCCATGTCTTTGCTATTGTAAACAGTGCAGCAAGGAACACTGGGGTGCATGCATCCTTTAAAATCAAGTTTTTCTCCATATACATGTCTGGGAGTGGGATTGCTAGTCATATGGTAGTTTTATTTTTAATTTTTTACGGAACCTCCATACTGTTTTCCGTGGTGGCTGAACCAACTTACATTCCCATCAACAGTGTAGAATGGTTCCCTTTTCTCCACACGCTCCCCAGCATTTATTGTTAGACTTTTTGATGATGGCCATTCTGACTGGTGTGAAGTGGTACCTCATTATAGTTTTGATTTGCATTTCTCTAGTAATTAGCAACATTGAGCATCTTTTCACATGCCTCTTGGCCATCTGTATGTCTTCTTTGGAGAAACGTCTATTTAGGTTTTCTGCCTATATTTTAATTGGATTGTTTGTTTTTTTGATATTGAGCTGCATGAACTGTTTGTAAATTTTGGAGATTAATCCCTTGTCTGTTGCATCCTTTGCAAATATTTTCTCCCATTCCATGGGCTGTCTTTTTGTTTTGCTTATGGTTTCTTTTGCTATGTGAAAGCTTTTGAGTTTAATTAGGTCCGATTTGTTTAGTTTTGTTTTTTCTTTCATTACTCTAGGAGATAGATTGAAAAAGATATTGCTGCAGTTTATGTCAGAATGTTCTGCCTATGTTTTCTTATAAGAGTTTTATAGTGTCCAGCCTTACATTCAGGTCTTTAATCCATTTTGAGTTTATTTTTGTTTATGGTACAATTTGAAAGCTAAATTATCTCAGGGAAGTCCCTTAACCCTATAACCACCATTTGTTTTATATCTGTAAGATATTTAATTGATATTGATATATTGTGATAGGTGATGTTCACCCCTAATAACTGGGAGAGTAAATGGTAACAGAAATATAGTCATGTTTAGATGTTATAAGTTTAAACAGCTTTCATTGTATGCCTTCTATTATGAAATGATGCTTAAAATATGGTTGAATTTCTCTGTAACTGTTTTATTGAACATGCTGGAATTACATAGCTATGGTCTAGAAATTATGTTTCTTTTAAAATATCATCTGTTGAATCTACGCCTCCCCCACCCAATACCACATCTGGACAATATATATCGAATGTCAAAAATTTCCGTTCATTTTAGAGTTTGCAATCTCATTTTCAGGTATGAAATTCATCTAAATTGATCCTTCAATCTCTCACTCACTTTAAATTTTTCTGTTTTATTTTTCTGTTGTCTCATCAGGCCTGCCTTAGATTTCTGCAGCGCACCTATTACATCATATTCTAAAGGCTCCTCCTCTTTTTATTATGCTGCTTTTGGCTTTTTTCAAGATTAGGGTCAAGGTAGGAAGGATGGTTACATTTGCAGACAGATCTTACTGTACTTTCTGGGTGAAAGAGGCCTACACGCTGAGTCATTCTTTCATGGGGGAGTTGGATGGGTTCCGTGAAGCTAACCCTCTTCCTCCCTCCTCCCCCTGGGAACCTTGAGAATTGCACTATTTCTTGACATGGGTCATGCTGTCGGGACTTGATGTTTCATGACAGTCCTTCACTCCACTTCAAAAATACATCCACTCTGACTTTCTACTAGCATTTTCTTACTAGAGTTGCATTATAAACTAAATAAACAGTCTTTTCAAGATGATTCCACCCTGACTATTTTTCTGGCATCTATTTAGCTCAGGAAGAATGAATGAATGGAAAACAGACTCTTAAAAATTACTTGTCAGCTTCTGAAAGTAATGGTGTTTTTCTGACTCAGATTCACTATAGGGATTGTTCAAACCAGCCTATCTTCTTTAGACTTTTAGAGACCACAGGCCAAATTTTGCTAAGAATTCTCTGTCTACCCTGTGCTGAAACAGCATTAAGAAGTAAATAATGCAAGTTTTCTGTTTTGGGTAGAGACAGCAGTTATCTCTTAGTCTTCGCTAAATGGTAGACATCTATGAGTGAGTTTCTTGACTTCGTTTTTCACTTGCCTTGAGGGAGAGGTGGAACATATGTCCCTGTGAGGCGGGAGTATGAACCTGCCACAGCTCTTTCTGCACTTAGGCCAACAACCTTATTCTATAGGAACTGCTCTCTCATTGAATCTTTTAACTTCCATTATATGGTCCCAAACTGGGTGAAAGAAAAAGAATGCAGGACTGGTTTTGGCTTTCTCTAGCAAGTTCTGCCTCTTCTTGGGAATCCATCACATTTGTGTTAAATGAGAGCATAACATTTCTCATTTTTTCCTCAGTTCTGTTATGATAACACTTTTTTTTAGTATTTAAGAAAGTATATTTAGTATTATGTTCCCTATTTGATTCGTTTCTTCTGATATCCACTACTTTATTCACCTTCTTCACATCTTTGCTCAAATACTGCCTTCTCAGTGCCTACACTGACCATTCAGTGCACTGTTGCAAATGTCCCTCAATCCTGTGTTCACAACTCCAGTTCTCTTCTATGTTTCACCTTTCCTTATTATTTACAGTCTTCAGTAATTAGAAAACTTTTGTATTATGACACCTACTGATTTATTATTTTAATTTTGTACTTTCTGTCTCACTTAGCTAGAATCCAGGATGGACGAGAACAGAGATGCTGTTTTGTCCTCTGCTCTACTCCAGACTGTTAGAGAAGTGCCTTGCTTCTGATAAATGTTCAGTAATGACTGTTTCATGGGGTTGCAAAGAGTCGGACACAACTGAGCGACTTCACTTGCACTTTTCCAGTTCCAGTTCAGTCGCTCAGTTGTGTCCGACTCTTTGCAGCCCCATGGACTGTAGCCCACCAGGCTCCTCTGTCCATGGGATTCTCCAGGCAAGAGTACTGGAGTGGGGGTGCCATTTCCTTCTCCAGGGGATCTTCCTGACCCAGAGATAGAACCCAGGTCTCCCTCATTGGAGGCAGACGCTTTAACCTCTGAGGTACCAGGGAACGGAAATCACTGTTTAATTAAATAATAATAATGGCATTTCCCTTTCCCTGAGATTTATCTTATTTAAAAAAAATCTTTTCATCTTTTCCATAGCACCTAAGTCCAGCATACATGGCTGGTGACCAAAACAAAAAAGCAAATCCTACAGTATAGTGCAGTCCGTAAGAGCATAAGCGATGGACCTACACCCGCCTAGTATGCATGTTTCTACCCTTGACATTCACTGCTTGATGACCCTCAGTAAACTTACTTAACTTCAGTCATCCTTAGTCTCTTTGTATAAAAACAAGGAAGATAATAATTCCTCTTAAGTTGATTTTGAGTAGTAATTGACATAATACATTGAACATGGCATGTAGTAAGCATCTCTTATATGTTGTTGTTATTGTTTTTACTACTACAGGGTCATTATTTATTTCCTGGGATATCCCAAGAGGCACAAGTAGCCTCTCCACCCCTATCAAACTTTGAACTTGGGGGAAAGTACAGGAGAGGGGTTTTTTGATAAAAAATCCTGTAATTCTCTATTCCTCTGTCTTAATTTGTATAAGATGAGAAAATTGGATAAAGTTCCCTAAGTTTCTGGAATGACAATATTGTTCATTCATTTTAGATTAATATTATATATAATAAAATGTCTACTATGCATGGACTAAGTCCCAATAGCAATGAAATATGTGCTGAGACATGGGCCTTCTTCCTGAACACAGTTTCTTTAACTATATGCAAAGAAGAGAGAGCTGATATTTTTCTATTCAAGTTTTTGACTGATTCCTCATTTTTTTGTGTGTCCCTTATGGATCTGATAACAGAGGAAACTTCAACTCCATCTGTCACCTAGGTTACTGCATCAGCCATCTAATGTACCTTTCTGATGCCAGTTTTGCTGCCTTCTGATTCATTCTCCATATAGCAGAGAAACTTTTTTCCTAACAATTATTTTCCTAAGTACAGATGTAATTTAGATTCAATGAACTGTTAAGAATTTAAGTGTAGAATTAAATTTTCTCAAATGTATTTTCCAGGAAAACCACCACTCATGTGTATATAGCCACACACATATTAGTTTTCAATATAATGAACATAAAAAATAACCAAGCTCTCAAGCACTATATTTAATGCAGAATGAAAATAAATGCAAAGTAGACAAATTTCCTCCTTCTTGCCTCCTGCCTTCTTGCTATAAATAGTTATTGCATTCCTAATACTTGTTTGGCACTGTACTAGGGATTGGAGATTAAAACAGAATAACAGACATCTTCATAATCCTCTTAGACATTGCAATCTAGGAACAGGCAGATAGTAAATAATCAACTTTCAAATTGTGATAAATGTTACATAACTAAAAGGTGTGATGTGATAAAAAAAGAAACAATCTATATTAGAAAACTCAGGAAAGTCCTATCTGAGTAACGGATAAAAAGTTGAGATTGTAAGCATATTAAAAAAAAAATTAGCCATGAAAAGATTGAAGAGAAGCCCTTTCTTATTATAGGTAACAGCAGGTTCAAGGGCCTTGAATAGAGGAAAAATTTGGTGTGGGTCAGGAAATAAAAAATAGCCCACATGTCTAGGGGACAGTGATCATGGATGAAGAAGTCAGGATATAGGATTTGGGAGGCAGAAGGTTACTTCGTATGGTACAGTCTTGTGGCCATAGTGAATATTTTGAATTCAGGAAAATACTTCATATAATAATAACATCAATTTTGTTCTTATGGAAGAAGTGTGCCTCTATGATTTGGGGAATGGTGAGGGCTGCAGTTTGCCTAATAATTTTAAGTTGCTTCACAATTAACTAAACTGTTTACCTATAGCTTCCTTAGAATTATATATAGTGTTGCTCTACATCTTGCTGCAAAATCTTAGCAGGGAAAAAACAATGATTGATTCTGCTATTATATCAATTACTTAAAACATGGTCATTATTTCGGCATCATTATGAATGCCATAAAATTATGGCACTATGAAATGATTACCCTATATTTAACTTGTGTGTTTAAACATATATTTTTATAAAGATAAATATTTTGCATCTAAAAAATGGAAAAGATAGTTTAATTCCAAATTAATAGGTTTTCTGGGGAGCAGTTATTGGCCTGAGTGATTTTTAAATTTTAACAGATTCTCACAGGGAACATTAACAAATGTACATTTATTCCTATCCAAAGATATATTATTGAACTTTATCTACATAAAATAGAACCACAGAAGGTAATACTTCTTAGAGCTTGAAAGATATACAAAAATCTACACATCAAATAAGAAAAAAGAAAAGCTACCATTTTATTAATACAAAGTTTCCTTTTCCCCAGGGGATTTTTTAGTGCTTAGGTTCACTTACCTTACACTTTAGGAAATTTCACATAAGTCTCATGTCAAATAATATTTTGAAAACTTCAGTGATTTACTTTACAGCATAATAGTTTTATTTTTAAGTTAACATACAGAGAGCAAACTGACCTGTATCAGTGTACAGTTGTATGTATTTTAACACACATGTAAATTCTTATAATTCAGTATGCCAAATCAGGCTGCTGAACAGTTCTACCAGCAGCCACAACAGTCCCTCCTATAACCCCTTGTAGCCACATCCTTCCCCCACTCTTAACTCCTGGAAACAACTACTACTTCATCACTGTAGTTTTTCTTTTCAGGAATGTCATATATGTAGATTTAGCATACTGCCTTTGAGAGTCAGCTCAGTTACTGTGGTGTCAGTAAGCACATGAAAAGAAGTCCCACATGACCTTGAGATAAATGCAAGCTAAGACCACGATGTGGTAACGCCACACACCGACCAGAATGGGTAAAACAAAACCAATACTGACAAGATCAGGGGTTGGTAAGTACGTGGACCAAGTGGGACTCTCACACGTTACTGGTGAGAATTAAAAACAGGGAACAGTTTGGCAATTTTGTGTAAGATTAAGCATATAGCTAACATTACTTGGAGAAGGAAATGGCAGTCCACTCCAGTATTCTTGCCTGGAGAATTCCATGGACGGAGAAGCCTAGTAGGTTGCAGTCCACGGGGTCGCAAAGAGTCGGACACGACTGAGCAACTTCACCTTAACATTACTGAACAACCTCACTCTGATTTGCATGGGAGAATTGAAAACTTACATTCTAGAATAATGGATTTTATATTTATGTGATAATTTTTTTCAGAGATGCTTACATAAATATGATCATATCAAGTTTTCCAGACAAAACAGTGGTTTCCTTTATTTGACTTGAGAATACATTCTTGATTGAATTGATACATTTCTAATGGTTGTATGATCTGCTTTGATTCTACTTGTGACCATGTACCTGAGGATATTGGAAAGACTGGATAGAATAATGATAGGGGTAATGCAGGGAGAAGCATGGATTCTATGGGAGCTCATTTTTTAATGTGTGCAACATGTTTGTAATCTCTTGAAAAAGGTAAAAATTCACTACTGAGAAAAGACAGTAAGTTATTCCCTTAAGACATATTCTTTTCAATGTGAATTCATTATCCTATAATGACAATGATAAAGCAGTCAACCTATTGCGTGACAAGGATCTAAATTTATAAAAACATAAATGATACAAATTGACCTTTTTTCTATCATATAAACTTTTAGTTTCTCTATAAAGCCAGCATGCTGATTTAAAACACCTTTAAGCTTTGGGTGAAGCTGTGATATTTCAAATTCCACTGGGAATTTCTTTTACATTGTTCTAGATTTCTAAGAACAAAAGTAATTTTGGACTTTGTATGTTTACTGCCAGCATGAAACTTTTTAAAACAACATCTATTATATTTTCATAGGTAAAAAAGTAATATTTCCAAGTGCTGAGAATAGTGTTCAGCTCATAGACGCTATATGTGAATAATAACAAATGAGTGAATAAGTATACAACTTCTGGAGTATTCATAATTATGTAAATTTACATGATGTAGAGTAGAGATAAAATGGACATTCTTAATTACGTAAATTTACATGATGTAGAGTAGAGACAAAATGGACTATTCATGTACTGAAGGGAGAGGGAAGGGGAGGAAGAAAAATACTAGCAACAAAACTGAAACCTAAAACTTGATTAACTTTTTTAAGTGATTGATAACACACTGATTTTGAGAAAATGTTTATCTAGGGGAGCCAAATAATGAAAACTTAAGAATAGTCTTCTAAAATTGGTTACACCACAGGAACAAATTTCAAATTTGCATGAATTGAACTTAAAAGACTATAGCAGAATTTTAGAAAAGAAAAAATAAATAAAATTTTCTTTCTCTAAAGAAATATTCCCAGACTCATGGTCACTAGGCTGTATACATATTGGTAAAATTTCCATGTAAAAATGAAAATTCAGTCAGTCCCCTAAACAAATTTGCTCCTAGTTCCAAACATCTGTATATTAACAAAATGAGGATAATATTTCATTTCTTGCTATGACAGAATAACACAAACTATAGCAATATAAATTGTCCATACATCTAAAGTATATTTGAATACATATCTGAATACATGTTGATAATGGATGCATAACCAGGCTTCGTTTTTATAAACTGGTTCTCCAGGACCAGTATACTATTTTGGAACTGTTTGACCTCTTGTTCTGGGACCATAAGAAAATATACATTAGTTCTATCCACCTGTTGCCCCCTTGTAAGTAAGAGGACAACTTTGAATATTCATGTTTATTACCTTCTATTTTGCTAGAAGAGGAAGCAAAAGTTTATCAGTTCAGTTCAGTCACTCAGTAGTGGCCGACTCTTTGCAACCCCATGGACTGCAGCACACCAGGCCTCCCTGTCCCTTACCAACCCCGAGAGTTTACTCAAACTCATGTCCATTGAGTCAGTGATGCCATTCAACCATCTCATCCTGTGTCTTCTCCTTCTCCTCTCTCCTTCAACTTCCACAGCATCAGGATCTTTTCAAATGAGTCAGCTCTTTGTATCAAGTGGCCAAAGTATTGCAGTTTGAGCTTCAATATCAGTCCTTCCAATGAACAGCCAGGAGTGATCTCCTTTAGGATGGACTGGTTGGATCTCCTTGCAGTCCAAGGGACTCTCAAGAGTCTTCTCGAACAATTGATTCAAAAGCATCTCCAGCACCAATTGGTTCAAAAGCATCAATTTCTTTTGCTCAGCTTTCTTTTTTTTTAATATAAATTTATTTATTTTAATTGGAGGCTAATTACTTTACAATATTGTATCAGCTTTCTTTATAATCCAGCTCTCACATCCATACATGACCACTGGAAAAACCATAGCCTTGACTAGACGGACCTTTGTTGGCAAAGTAATGTCTCTGCTTTTGAATATGCTATCTAGGTTGGTCATAACTTTTCTTCCAAGGGGTTAACTGTATTTTTATTTCATGGCTGCAGTCACCATCTGCAGTGATTTTGGAGCCCCCCAAAATAAAGTCTGCCACTGTTTCCACTGTTTCTGTTATCTATTTGCTATGAAGTGATGGGACTAGGTGCCATGATCTTTGTTTTCTGAATGTTGAGCTTTAAGCCAACTTTTTCACTCTCCTCTTTCACTTTCATCAAGAGGCTCTTTAGTTCCTCTTCACTTTCTGCCGTAAGGGTGGTGTCATCTACATATCTGAGGTTATTGATATTTCTCTCAGCAATCTTGATTCCAGCTTGGGCTTCATCCAGCCCAGCGTTTCTCATGATGTACTCTGCATAGAAGTTAAATAAGCAGGGTGACAATATACAGCCTTGATGTACTCCTTCTCCTATTTGGAACCAGTCTGTTGTTTCATGTACAGTTCTAACTGTTGCTTTCTGACCTGCATACAGATTTCTCAAGAGAGGTCAGGTGGTCTGGTATTCCCATCACTTTCAGAATTTTCCACTTTATTGGGACCCACACAGTCAAAGGCTTTGGTATAGTCAATAAAGCAGAAATAGATATTTTATCTGTTCCCCCAAATGTTTTATGCTCTAGAGAAAAATATTACCATAGAAAGGGAGATGTGGAACTGATTACAGAGGCATGTTGATAGAAATAACCTTCATATCAAGTTGGAGGTGCTGGTAGACAGAGATCAGTCACATTCTACCATGTGACAATGTTTCTGTTATTGCCTTGCACTGTGATTTAAGTGTTGCATTTTTTCCCTAGCTGTTCAGGTATTTGTCTCCCAAAATAGATGAGATGTGTTTTGATATCAGCATTGTGCTTTGCACATCTTTCCATCTGCAGTGGTACTTTGCACAAAAGATTCTCAAATACAGGCTGATTAACAGAAGGATAGAGAAATCTAAATTCACAAGGCATTATTTCCCATATTCCACCACCTTCATGACTCTTGCCACATTTCAGTGACACTAGGCTATGTTTTTACTTACTATTTTTCATAAAGCAATGTCTTTTAAATCTACCTTGTGCTTGTGCTTAGTCACTAATTCATGTCCTCCTCTTGCAACCCCATGGACTGTAGCCCATCAGGCTCCTCTGTCCATGGAATTCTCCAGGCGAGAACACCGGAGTGGGTTGCCATGCTCTCCTCCAGGGGATCTTCCCAACGCAGGGATCAAACCCATGTCTCCCTCATTGCAGGCAGATGCTTTACCATATGAGCCACCAGGGAAGCCCCAGCCATCAGGGAGCCCTTAAATCTAACTAGTTTACTTAATAAACTTAACAAAAGTAATTAAACCCAGAAAATAAGTTTCATTTTTCATAATAGAAGAAAACCATAAAGTAAATACAGTGAAGCCACAATAATGTTATCAAGTTTTCATTATACATTATTGTCTACCAGAGCTATAAAGCTTGCTGGTACTCCTCTTGAGAAAGTAGGTTAGTGAATTGCAGAATGTGGATAAAGACACATTACAGATAAACTGAAACTTATCTTTAATATGATTGGATGAGCTAGTAGAAAACTGAAATGAGGAACACTTTCTAATTATAGATTTCGGTATCATTTAATGCTGTGCATATGTGACATTTAAATTGCTTTGGATACTAGCAGCTGGTGTCTCAGACTTTGGGAAACACTAATATAAAGTGATCTTAATAAGACATAGGATCTTGGTTCAAAATGATGCTAATTTGAATTTTCCGCATACCTTGAAACACTGTAGTAAGTGACATTTATTTGACTTGCTTGAGAGCAGTTACCAACATGCTGTTTATTCAGAAAAGGAAGTCCAAGTAGCTCTGTCACACGCTTGCAGTAGCTCTTCATCCAGGCTGCACCTTAGAGTTAGTGAATATCATTGCTGCCATCTCATCCTAGTCTAATTAGCATCTTAAACTTTCAGCACTGTTATTTTTTTAAGCCCTCTGGGTAATTTTAACATGCTGCCAGAGTAAGAACAATTGGTCTGTATTCAGTATCAGACATTCAGTGTAGGCTGGACATTTCACATTCCTGGTGAATGACAGTCATCATATAAAGGAAGAAATTCAGAGTATTTCCTTCTTGAACTATTTTTTGAGGGTAAATAATTATATTCTTCTCTGATATTAACTTTATAGTTTGCTATCTTCTGTGGTTAAAATTGGTCTTGGATGTCAGTAGTCAGAAAATAGCAAGAAAGGCAAACTTCGCGTGTGTTTCTAGAGTGAGGGAGAGTGGCCCCCAAAGTTGGATTGGCCTCGTTTGTCACCATGTGGTCACAGTCCAATAACAATGCAAGTCGAGTGTCTAAGTTCTGCCACTGTGTAGAAAAATTTTTACTACATAAGAGCAACATACTTGGAGCTACACTTCAGCTAACTGCCTTCTAAGAATTCTGCACTGGTGTATAGTGTACAGGATGAGCTTTGTCCAAATAATTCAGGTTTTGAAGACGGCTTCCTATTTGTGGCAAAGTGTACACAAGCAAGAACGTGAGAATATTGTTAATCCTTCTAGAGTATTTTTCATTTTAGTTATTGTAGTCTTCATCTCTTTAGTTTTTCTTCATATTTTCTCTTTGTTAAACACTTGTAAATTCCCACTCTCTGTATCCATTCTTCTCCTGAATTCTTTGATCATCCTTAGATCATTTTTCTTTACGCTTTCTCCAGTAGAATGCCTGTCTCCATTTCACTTAGTTTTCTGGGGATTTATCCTGTTCCTTTGTCTGTTGCCTCATTTTGTCTAAGCTGCTGTTTGTATTTTTATGTCTGTGGTAGAATAGTTCAGTTTCTTGACCTTGGAGAAATCCTATGAGTCCCAGCAGAGCAGGCCCCTGGTCACCCAAGCTATACACTTTAGGAGTTTCCCCTAAGAGGTCTGCTTGGGTCCTTCTGCTGTGGCATCTGACTATGTGGATGGTCTGGTAGGCTTAGTTGGTCCCTAGTCTGGTTGGTTGCCAGGCCCAGCTTTGTTCAGATGCTGCTGGGCTATTTAGACTTTAGGCAGCCTGTCTGCTGATGGGTTGGGGCCGTGTTCCTGCCCTGTTAGTTGTTTGGCCTGGGGCATCCCAGCACTGGCACCCATAGGCTTCTGGGTAGGGCTAGATCTTGGTACCAGTGAGCTGATATGGCAGCTGCTGTGTTTCTGCAATACATCTGATGCCAGCCTCTCTGTCCCCAAGTGAGCCATAGCTCACACCAGGAGACTTTCCAAGACCAGGTTAGGTCTGGCCCGTGCTCCTAACAAATTACTGATCTTGCCCTTGGGTTCCAGTGTGCATGAGGGTTTTGTGTGCACTGTTAGAGTGAACTCTTGTTTTCCTTAGTCCTGTAAAGTGAAGTGAAGTCGCTCAGTCATGTCTGACTCTGTGACCCCATGGACTGTAAGCCTACCAGGCTCCTCAGTCCATGGAATTTTCCAGGCAAGAGTACTGGAATGGGTTGCCAGTTCCTTCTCCAGGGGATCTTCCTGACCCAGGGATCAAACCCTGGTCTCCCGCATTGCAGGCAGACGCTTTACCATCTGAGCCACCAGGGAAGTCCTGTGAGGCTCCTGCAATTAAGCCCTGCTGGCCTTCAAAGCCACATGCTCTGTTGGGCTTATCTTCCATCCACCAGAACACCAGGTTGTGGAACCTGACTTGGGGCTCATAACTCTCACTCCTGTGGAAAAATCTCTCCAATACAATTATTTTCCACTTTGTGAATTTGATTATATTGTGAGTCCACCCCTCCTGCCCATCTCACTGTGGTTCTTTCTTTATGTCTTTAGTTGGAAAAGGTCTTTTCTGGTAGGATCTAGTCTTTTTTTTTCTATCATTTTTATTTTTTAAATTATGATAGTATAATACATTTATACAAGACTTGGAAAATACAGAACAAACTTACAGATAGTTCCACTATAGTACTTATTTTTTAAATAAATAAGTTAAAATTTTTAGTTGGAATTTCAATATAAGACCCTCAAAAATTAATAGAATGAATATATAGAAAAGTAGAAGGATGTAATAGACCTGAAAAGCACCCTGATAGTTTCCAGTCTTTTTCAGCTATGGTTGTTCCACAGAGTTATGGTTCTGGTGTGCTTGTGAGACTACTAAATTTTTCAGATTTGTTTTACTGCACATAGCAGTAGTTCACTCATTTGTATTGCATAACACTTTACTATGTAAATATGCCATATTTTATTTGTGTATTCTACTATTTATGTTATATGAATTTCTATTATCAATAATGCAACTATGAACATTCTTATCCATGTCTTGTACCAGATACATTATGCATTTCTTTTTAGATTAAATCTAGTAATAAACTTTCTGGGCAGTAGGATACATATGTGTTCATCATGAGCAGATAATGCCAAAATGTTTTCCTTTCAGCTGTGCATGAGTCCTAGCTGGTCCATATTCTCTCACTTTAATTTAACAAATGAACAACAGCAGCAACAGCAAATCACAGTGAAAGAGCTAGCCCAAAGAAAATGAACTTTAATAATAAGCCTAGAATATAACCTGACATGGGCTTTTTTTTTCCTGTTTACACCTTCTGTTCCTAGTGAGTGCCATGGTTGTCTTCTTCACATTTTCTGTCCTTATCTTAAATATCTCAATTTTCATTTGGTTTCTGAAGTCCATATGTCATTGGGGATGATGATTTCATCTTTGATACTAGTGGTAGGATATATAATTACACCAAAATAATGAACATAGTCCCATCTGTTAGCTATAGATTTGGTTTCTTATGTATGAATTCATATGTACTCAGGCTATTGATTCACAAAATGAGAACTTCTAGGGACTTTTAGAAAACTAATTATCTAGAAGAGTTTATCTCTTTTCATGGATGTAAATAAGGAAGCATAGAGGGAAGTTTTGTTAGCATCTTCTGATCATACAGGCTTTCCTTGTGGCTCAGCTGGTAAAGAATCCACCTGCAATGCGGGAGACCTGGGTTTGATCCCTAGGTTGGGAAGATCCCCTGGAGAAGGGAATAGCTACCCACTCCAGTATTCTGGCCTGGAGAATTTCATGGACTGTATAGTCAATGGGATCACAAAGAGTCGGACATCACTGAACAAGTTTCATTTCAGCTCTGATCATACAATTAAGCCATCTTTAGGTTGAAGCTGATACCATGGAGGACAGAAGGACAAGATAGAAAGAATCCAAATTGTTAAATGCATAGATGAGAAGCTGAACTGAAGCACCAGGAAGCTTATACTACACTAGTTTTAAAATTATATATCCCTCTCAATTTAGTCTGAATATTCCGATGCTGTTTGCTATTTAGTCACTAAGCTGTTTACAACTCTTTGTGACCCCATGGACTGTAGCCCATCAGGCTCTTCTCTCCATGAAATTTCCCAGACAAGACTACTGGAGTGGGTTGCCATTTCCTTCTCCAGGGGATCTCCCTGGCCCAGGGACTGAGCCTGCATCTCCTGCTTGGCAGATGGACTCTTTACCACTGAGTCACCTGGGAAGCCCAAATATTCTGATACTTGCAACAAAATTCATCTTTGCTAATAAAACCCCTCAATCATTTATTTGATATGGGTCTTCAGCAATTATTAATAAACAGTTTTCATTTTGTACGTTGGAATATGTACATCTGATAGTTAGTCAAATAAACACATTTACCAACAGCTGCTGCTGCTGCTGCTGCTGCTGTTGCTGCTAGGTCGCTTCAGTCCTGTCTGACTCTGTGTGATCCCATAGACAGCAGACCACTAGGCTCCTTTGTCCCTGGGATTCTCCAGACAAGAACACTGGAGTGGGCTGCCATTTCCTTCTCCAATGCATGAAAGTGAAAAGTGAAAGTGAAGTTGCTCAGTCATGCCGACTCTTAGCGACCCCATGGACTGCAGCCTACCAGGCTCCTCCATCTGACCTAATTATCAAAAAATTGAACATGGTATGAGCTAATGGGGCATCACTAGAACAATTCATCAGAATTGGATCCTTTAGACATACCCCCAACCCTACTCTACCCTCTATGCATGTACACACTCACGTACACACCTATGCATAGAGCACCCCGTGCATAAGCACAGGTTCTTACATGTCCTCCCTAGGAGATACAGAATTCCATTGGCCACTGAAGGTCACATATGAAAGAGCAGCTTGTGCCCCAGTTCTCCTTCTCACTAAACCACAGTGTTTCTCAAGAATCCCTCATCCTTTAGGGATGTACAGAATGAAGTCTCCTCCTCCTGTGATCGGATTCTAAGTCCCCTCCACCCCCTGAGGCTATATGCTTACCTAGCATAGCTGCTCCTACACTTTATACCAAGTCCACCTTTTGCAGTAGCTAGAGGATGGTCTTTGAAATAAACTTACGCCTTACCACTGCAGCATGCACTGCTTTCCAAGTCATGAAAGAACTTAGGAGTAAGTTGATCACATCCATTAAGTTAAATTACGAGCTCCGCTTTTATTCCTCAGTGTGAGAAGATCAAATCATTGGTATCTGCAATGGCAAGTTTATGAAATTTGAATGTTATTAACTTTGTGCTGAAGGTGCCATACTCTTATTGAACTCAGGCATAAACGAATTTATTGTCCTAAGGGAAAATGAGCTTGAGCAACCGTTTGTTTTAGATGATCTTACTTTCTGATAAGTATAAAATCACAGATTCTTTGGCCCCATTTCCTTTCTCAAACCCTTGCAGCATAATGGTTAAACATTTTGGTTTTGGCAAACTAAACGACTATTGGCAAATATCACTGTTCTTCTTCATCTGTAAAATGGAGTTATTTATAGGAGTATCAGGGTTTTAAAGGTAAAAGTGGGAGAATGTATGTGAAGTCCTTAAAGTTTATGTATAGAACATGGTGAATACATAATAATAGCTGTTGTTGGTATTATTTATCTTAGGAAAACTAGTCAGAAAAAAATGATTCTTTTCATAAATTTTTACTATAAATTTCATATGCACTCATGGAATTTGTAGTTTAGTAGTACAAACAGACGATATGCAAATCGGTAAATGTACATTGTAACAAATGCTATGAAGCAGTTGAAGGACTGATGAGAAGATATGAAGGATTAGATGGGCAACAGAGGCAGCGAAAACAGTGAGGAATGACCTCTATTGATGCTGACAAGGTGGTTTTTATGTTGAAAATTGAAAGCTTATAAGGAATAAGCCATGATCAAAAGCACTTTGGGAGGTGGAGAGAAGAGATTTTAGGCAGAGAAAGAAAAATATATATCCTGTATTTCTGATGCCAAATACCAATGGATGTGAAGATACCCAAGTGAGAAGACAAATGTTTTTATTGTTTCTCATCCAAATGTGTTCTGTTACACTGCCCTAAGAAAGTACAATCACTAGATTTTTCTTCCTACAAAACTGAGAGCTTTATTGAATCTGTGATGATATGAAATACTTGGATTAAAATGTAAAAGTGTATAAACTTCATGATTATCTTCCCAGTGTCAAGCATCCAAAATATGTACCAATATTCAGATATTTAAGATCTACTGTCTAATTGAGAGCAAGCTCTCATCTCTTCACTATTTATTTTTGTCACTTTTTTCTTAAACTGATTTTTCTCATTATAAATATGAACTCATTACACTCAAATCATGCATGTAACTGTAAAGATGAAAATTAAAAGTAATATTCCAATTTATACCAGAGAATTTCAGTCAGAAAAGCTAAAGTAGTAAGTTAGAAATCTGTGCTTTCTTAAAGGGCCTACCTCAACACACCACACACTCACACACACACGCACACGCACACAAGCACACAGGCACACAAGGGTAAGCACCCCTGGTTCACTCTGTGACTGAGATTCTCAACTTTTAATATGCATGTGAACCATTTGAAGATCCTGTTAAAATAAAGATTCTGATTCAGGAGCCCAGGGTTCTACATCTCTAGAAATGTCCCAGGAAATTCTTGTGCTGTTGGCCCAAGGCTCTTGGTTGGATGGCTTTCGAACAGGATTTTTTTTGAAAGTTTTCAAAGATGAAAACTTCACAACCTTTTCTGGCACTGTCTTTTAGGACTTATCACTCAGACTACAAAAAAAAAACAAAATGTTTTTCATTATGGTAAGTTAAGAGTAATATACATTTCAGTCCTTTTCCTCTGCAAGATTATATTCAGTTTATAAAGGGTACAAGAAGAAATAATCACTTCCATAGGCTATTACATTTAGGTAGGTGCCTTTAGCTAGAAGTTCAAGTTTGCTCTCAACGCACACAACTGTTAATCAGTTTTCTTGCATCATTATCAATCTATTTCTGCCCAGGCTTTTTCATGGAGTTCACAGTTCCACAAAATGCCTTATCTAATTGTCATTATTACTAGAGCTCCCATCTATAAGTGAGGAGGCCTTAACTCCAGAGAATTCTGGAGAAACAGCCAATTTTGAATGAGAGAGATTCTTTTTTCTTTTTTTCCAAACAAATCTGGAAACAATCCCAGATTATTCATCAGCCCCATTAATTTAGACCTCAGCTGGGAACACACTAAAGAATAAAAACTTCATTTATTTATAATGTAGGGGTTCATTAGTTTTCTTCCTGGATAACATCTGTTTTTAGTTCTTCTCAGCCCATATTAGATCAAAGCCTGGAAACCATGTCTGAAGATTCAGGTTTTAGTTATGAGGTTGAAACTTTGTATATAAATCTACTTTCAGGGCTATGTGTCAGGTACTGTGCTGAGCACTTAATAAGCATTATCTTGAAAGTGTTAGTCACTCAGTCATCTCCAACTCTTTGAGATCCCATGGACTGTAGCCCACCAGGCTCCTCTGTCCGTGGGATTCTCTAGGCAAGAATGCTGGAGTGGGTTACCATTTCCTTCTCCAGGGGATCTTCCCAACCCAGGGATTGAACCTGGGTCTCCTGCAATGCAGGCAGATTCTTTACTGTCTGAGCCACCAGGGAACCAAGCATTATCTTGCACAAAAAATGTGATAGAATACTAATATTAACCCTATTTTAAATATGAGAACTTTGTGAAGCTTAGCAAGATTAAATCATTTGCCCAAGGTCATAAAAGAGTAAATGACAGGCAAGATATGAAGCCAGAAGTCAAACCTGCTGCTTTCTAACTCCTGAGTATATGCTCTTAATTTCTATACTCCATTTTACCTCTTTGTGGCTAAGTAGCCATCCTAAAGTGTGACCAAATCTGTCACTGGCACTTTTACCTGAGATAATCTATGTGATTACTATTTTGGCATCCAACAGATGATGACTCCAAGAGAATTACTAGGTGAAATTCTAGAAAGTAGTATTCCTTTAAAGAAGTATCCCTTTTCTTTTCACTTCATGTATATTTCCTCCTGGTTTTCCAGAAAATAGTAATACAGGTAACATGGCACCATCATACTTGGATTATTTATTTGCTAGTATGAGTAAGTACTGTGAATAAACATAGCTATTTAATATATATTTCCTTTCCTTAAAGAAACTTTGATAGGGTACATTTTTTCAGAGAAGAAAGAGGGAAGGAGAGAGAGAAGCTTCAGGAGAAAGGAAGCAAGAGATTGAGATTCTTTTGAAAATGCACTTTTGCCTGAACAAATTAAACAGTGATAAAATTTCATAATGATGACATCCAACATCCAGTGGGTCAACTACATTCTTTTCTCAATGAGTTATGAGAGGGATTTGAAATTTTCTTTATCAGATAACTTTTTTCTTCTTAAACTAGTAAGATTCAGGTCATAGGATTAGAACTGTATTACACAGAGTTCATCAGTGCTCTAGAGAAATGATGAATTGAGGCTTAAGAGGAATTTTCCTAGCAGACAACTGCTCTCTGCTTGCACTGAAGTAGTTTTGAGTGCTGGCTGAAGCTTTGTCCAGCCCCTCACACATACCCTCTGTGGGTGATCTATGAAATTCAAATTTTAAGTTCTTATGCTAACTGAAATGCAAGATTTAAGACTGGCTATATTCGGTTTCATGAGAGTGTATGACTCAGTTTTTATATTTCCTATTGTAAAGCTTTGAAAGGATAAAAAGATTACTTACTTAATAAGTTGATCCATGCCAGTGATTACTTTTAAAACTTCATCGCCCATCCTCATTCTCAAACCAAATTAATCACAAAATCAGCTTTCACTTACCATCTTTAGTCATCTATCTGTCTATACATACAAATATATATCTGTATATATATATATCAATTGAGTATAATACATGGTTTGAGAATATGATGTATATTCAGGGTAATGTGACAGTGATTTGATTTCTGACAAGATTCATTCTTACCATATCTTTAAGCAAATAAACTGAAGAGAGGATCGGTATGAGAAAGTATTTTGTAATTTTTAATTTCACCATAAACATGAAAAGTAACCAATATTTACTGAGTATTGATGAAAATGGCAAGGTTTGCACTCCCACTAGGTCTGGAAACTATGATCATCTTATGTGTATGTGTGTGCCAGGGGCGGGGGCATGGAGTTTGGGGCAGGGAGGAGACAAACTATAGGAGTTTCAATATCCTTCCAAAATCAGCCTTAGCTTTGGGTTTAGTTGTGGATTTTCTGACAGGTTTTGGCATATAAAACTGAATCACAGAATATTATGTCACTTTTTGATCATTCAAAATAGATAATTTGCTTTCTATGATTATGTAAATAGTACATTAACCATTAGTATGAATTTCCAGCTTAGGAACTTTTACTATAATGAAGAGTGTTTAAAGTCTACAGCTACATCTTTCTTCATAGTACCGGGTTCTTAGCCATCAAGGATAAATGAGCCACCCTTGCTTTCAGTGCAAGGGAGGGGAGGAAAGTACACATACACGCACCCTGGAGGAAGAAAATGCAGCAAGACTGAAGCTCTCCTTAGCAGTTCAATTGAGGAGGAAGAGATTTGTCTGGTGGTTTGTGGGAGTGAATCTAATTATCAGCCTCTTACTTTCATTAATAGGTTGGAACAAGTTAACTTCTCAAAGGAGAAAGAAGTAGACATTATGGCTGAATGCCTAGACTAGATTATGATCATTTAAACATTGCTTTCAGCAAAATTCTTGTGATTTGTTTCTTATTAAGTGCTTCGTGAAGTTGGGTAGGTGGGCAGAAAGAACATCAACTAAGGACAAGGCAAAGATAACTGGTAAAGCATGGTCTATTTATAGATGGGAGGACAGAGCATTCTGAAAAACCAAAGAGTACACCTGAATAGATTTTAATCTACCTCTGTGAAGTTTAATTAGCTAGACTAAACCTCCACTGAGAGTTTCCCTGCAATCCATTGTAACACATTCCCACCACCCTACTTTGTTTCTCATTTTCCGCCAATGGTCTGTGACTAAAAGTCAACTTGGATGGAGTCTATGTGATTCTTGATCAATATTTTTTTCTTCTTAGCCTCACTAGACAAAAGTCTGATGATGACTATGAAGATTATGCTTCTAATAAAACATGGGTCTTGACTCCAAAAGTTCCGGAGGGTGATGTCACAGTCATCTTAAACAACCTCCTGGAAGGATACGATAATAAGCTTCGACCTGATATAGGAGGTATGTTAAAGCCTCTTGTGATGTGGGTTTTATACAAACGAAGAGGCCTACCACATTAGAACAAAGCACGAGCCTCTTTCAATAACCAGAAGGATATAAATGATACTTTTACTAAATGTAAAAATAATCAATAAACTGCATTCAAGTCTGGGAGTAGATGGAGCATCGATAAGTTCAAAATGAGGAAAGATGATTTTCAAGCTAACTTGAGAAATAGCAATTTAAAATTTCCTAGACTGAGAGACTATAGAAAAAAAAAAAGTGACAGCTTCTTTATGAAATAACACCAAAAACAAGTACACACCTACTGTATAGCATAAGGATCTCTACTCAATCTCTAATGACCTAAATGAGAATCGAATCTAAAAAAGAGTGGATATATTTGTATGTATAACTGATGAACTTGGTTGTACAGCAGAAACTAATACAACATTGTAAATCAACTGTACTCCAGTAAAAATTAGTTAAAAAAAAAAGGAAGAACATACTGATTATCTATAGCTGTGTAACAAGCACAAAATCTCAGAGGTATAGAGTAATAAGCATTTATTTGCCACTTTGCTGGGGGTGGCCTAATCTAAGGTCAGCCAGGTGGAGCCTGCTCATTTAAGAAAGCTTTACTCTTATTCTCCTCCTGGGACCAGCAGACTAGCTAGGAGTATCCTTCTCATGATGATAGCAAAGAGTAAGAGAAAAAAATAGAAGCTCATAAGGCTTAATGCTTGGAATTAGAGTTAGCACACTCACCTTTGTCCATGTATTATTAAACAGAGTGAATCAAATGGTCATGCTCAAAGTGCAGAGTCAGAGAAATAGCCTCACTAATGTGAAGGCAAGGATATAGGTGAAGAGTCCAATCCCCCACAGAGAATTACAGCATGGCACTTCAAGGAAAATGGATAAAGATGAGGGAGGTGTACTTATTGAATTGAAGCCCAGAATGATGTTATGAATCCTTGTTCATTAAATATTAAATGAAAATGGAGCACATTCATTAGACCATGGATGTAATACTACAAGATTTTTACTATCAGTCCTCTTTGACAAATAGGTGTGTATTGGGTTTCCATATGGTTTTCTCATTTGATGAGTCACGGAATTCATTAAATCATTGAAAAAGATTGATTTTGTGTTGGCTAGAGGTGAATGAGGATAAAGTGGTCATAAAAGGAATCAACAGGGAGCAATATTTCAATAACAATTCATAATACTTGTTGCTTTTTATGTCTACTTAATATTTCTAATGCAGTTTATTCTCTAGGTCACACAATAGTTACTTATTTTCTATATGGGGCATGTCAAGTTACAATGCCCAAATCGATTCAAGAGCTTTAAGAAAAAAATAATAAAAGTCATGATATATGAAGAAGGAAGAAGAAAATCTGTGTGGTATTTTCTTACTTATTCATTTTTATATAGTCTTAGAAAGAAAATCAGTTTCAAAACTGTGCTATGCTTAGCTGATGCCTTAATGTGCTTAAAAGGAGATATTTCTTTGAAAGCAAATAGCTAAATGTAGTGAATTAGTCACTAACTCCACATTAGTTGTCAATAAATCACTTCTAATGTAGCAAAATAAATATTTCTAGAATAACAAGGGCTGAAGTGTTAAAACATTATGCTTCTTCATATGTATATATTTCTATGGTTCTCTTTACAGTGAAACCAACATTAATTCACACAGACATGTATGTGAATAGCATTGGTCCAGTGAATGCTATCAATATGGTAAGTTTCTAATTATTTATTTCATTAACAAACTAGAGAGGTAGTGTGTTATCATGGAAATAACAAGGACTATCCTTACAAAAAAGTTGGAAGAGAGAGAACCTTTCATATCTTATTTCCCTCTTGTAATACAATTATTTTTAATGATTTGTATTAAAAATTAAATATGATCATGTGTATAAAATTAGCTTGTGTAAAATGCTATAATCTTAAAATTCAACACTCATTGCTTATTTGGTAGGTACTGCTTACTATAAAAGTACTGCTTTACTATGTTTTAGAATATTCATGGTGTGGAGAGGTCATACTTCAAATCAGAATTGTTTCTCAAAGGAGAAATAGTGCATTAGATTTAACCACAAANTGCCATTCTCCCATCTCAACACTCATTGCTTATTTGGTAGGTACTGCTTACTATAAAAGTACTGCTTTACTATGTTTTAGAATATTCATGGTGTGGAGAGGTCATACTTCAAATCAGAATTGTTTCTCAAAGGAGAAATAGTGCATTAGATTTAACCACAAATGTAACTTTATTTTTTTATAAAGCTTTCTATCAAAATCTGAAATAACAAATTAGCTTGGAGCTGAAGAGGGTAGAGTAGAATAGAGTAGAACAATGTAACATAACATTAGTGATAGGGTAACTTTAAAACACCATTTACCAAGTAAGCAATAAGGACATTCTGCTGAATCAGATACAAAAAAACATTTATTGCTCTCAATGAGGCTGATTAAAAAAAAACTGTACCGCCACCTGCACCCTCCATGCAAATAGGTTTGCTTGTTTAACCGTGAAACAAATGGCAACATGTTTCTCAGACTGTTTAGAATTATGATGAAGATTGTAAACATCTAAGAAGAATCAGTTACACATGTAGTTTATTTTAACACAAAACTTAATAATTTCAGGAATACTGGTACCCGGAACTATTGTCCCAGGATCACAGTTTACGAAATGATGGTTTAAAGACTTAAAACGTGTTTGTGTTGGCCAAAATGTAGGTCAGACATTCTTGAGTTGCTCTATCTACTGGCAAAACAGGTTCCCCTTTCATTGCTTGTGGACTACAAATACAGAATTAAATTGTAAACAAAGTGGTGTGATTTACCCCAGTGGAAATGCAGCCAGTTCCAGTGAGATACAGGGCAGGAGTGCAAGGATACAATCCAGAACAACAGAAATCAGGCAAAGGAAGGAGATTCTAGGCTGACCCTGACAAGCTGTGTTTCTTAGGCAAATAAACAGTCTCCCTGTGGTTTCTGGTGTGTGTGTGTGTGTGTTTTTTTTTTTCTTTTGATGTGTATTCTTCATCATAAATGGAGATGGGTTAAGGGGATGAGGAAATGTGGATAGTGTCCATTCTTCAACTCTCATAAGCTAAGAACACTAGGGTCATGCTCTAAGAACACTAAGGGTTTTTTCCATTAATTTTCTCATGTGTATACAGATTAAAATCGAGCTATAAAATAATACTAAATAAAATCTAAATATGACAGCCAAATAGATCTTGGGTGTTATGGCTCCAGGTCTAATTCACATCAAACTTTCTTTTCTTTGATTAAAGTCAATCGTGTACATGAGGGTAATCATTAGAGTTACTTATCACTATAGCAATTTAATATGTTTTGTGACAGATTAGTACAGTAATAAAGATTATCTTTTAATTGGTGCATTTCTTCTTGTTTAGAAAAAAAGACAATTGTAATAGTAAAAAAAATTAGTTACCTTATACTGAGTGCTTGCCATCTGCCAGACAGGGCACAAAGTATTTTTTGTATAGGGTGTATTCCCCTTTTCTATCTTTACACTGCTTAGATCTACTGGTGTCCTCAATTTATTGCGAGGCAACCTAAACTCCAGAGCTCTAGTTTAGAACTGTTTTTGAGTGTTCTGGACTTTGTTTTACTCTGTAGCAGTGGTTTTTTGAACCTGACTAACTGATTTCCTCAAAAGACAATTGGCAATTTCTGGAGATACTTTTGGTTGTCACAACCTGGGGGTGGGATTTTTTGTTGATGCTACTGGCACTTAGTGGGTAGAAGCTAAGAATGCTAGTAAACATTCTAAAATACACAAAATTGCCCCCACAGCAAAGAATTAGCTGGCCAAAAATAACATGAGAAACTCTCCCCCATAAATACCAAATGCAAACAACTGTATCAAGGCTATGATCTTTTGCCAGAATTCATTTACACAGATCTATTTGTTCATAATGTATAACTTGTCTACAAAAGGTGGGTGAGTCTCCCTAGCCAAGTTTTTGCTTTCTTTTGGATCATTCAAACCCAAAGTAGCTTTGCTTTATATTGGCAATGAGATCATAAATGATAAATACAAACAAATGGTCTATAATACAATCCTACTATATTAAAGATGTTCCATTTCACCTTTTTCTTTAAAACAGGAATATACAATCGATATATTTTTTGCCCAAACATGGTATGACAGACGTCTGAAATTTAACAGCACCATTAAAGTCCTCCGACTGAATAGCAACATGGTGGGGAAAATCTGGATTCCAGACACTTTCTTCAGAAATTCCAAAAAGGCAGATGCACACTGGATAACTACCCCTAATAGGATGCTGAGAATCTGGAATGATGGTCGAGTGCTCTACACTTTAAGGTATTCTTTTGGAAAAGGAATTGAGTAATTGTTGGGAATAAAACAAGATCAATTATGTTCTCTTAGAACAAAAAGAGCTAAGATGTCAAACCTAAATCAGGATTGGTATGCTTGAGCAAAATAGTATGTGATGCTACAAAATTAGGTTGTTGTTTTTTTTTTTCCTCTTATCAATGAAGTTTTTCAAAGGATACAGGTAAAACATTTTCTGTGACTGATGTAGGAACTCTTTTGCTCACAGGGATATGAAATTTCCCTTGCCTTTATGAGATCATCTAACCTTTATACCAGTCTTGGCTTTTATGTGTATGTCCTGCTACTTTAAAATATGGGCACTAATAAATAGTCATCCTTAGGAGTTGATATGCTTGGAAATGTTTCTGTTTTCAAGAAAACCATTACTAAAGGAGAATTTTTGATGTGGGAATCTGTACATCCTTTTCTTTTTAGCTGCACAATGGCGTAACTAGAATGAATTCCATCTCGCAACATCCACTCCCCACTATATTGATAGGCTATTTGACTTTTTTTTTTTTTTGCTATTTTTGGAATAGATATTCTTGGGGAAAACTTTAAAAGGAGGTATCATTTATTTTCTGAACTTAAATATTAAGCCAACATTAGACAGGTTTTTGACTTAAGTTAATGCCATCATCAAAGCACTTCATAATTGCATACATTTAAATTTTTTATGTTGAAGTTTCTCATTGGTGAGAGTATATTATGAAGTCAACATAACAGATAAGTACACACACTTAAGAATCAGACAAATCTGGCTTTGATGATAGGCTCTCTATCACACTGTCCTGTGCTTAGTTGCGTCTGACTCTGTGCGACCCTATGGATTGTAGCCTGCCAGGTACCTTTGTCTATAGGATTCTCCAGGCAAGACTACTGGAGTGGGTTGCCATGCCTTCCTCCAGGGGATTTTCCCAACCCAGGGATCAAAGCCTCATCTTCTACATCTCCTGCACTGAAAGGCGGGTTTGTTACTGATAAGGCCACCTGGGAAGCTCCTGAATCATATTATTTGTAGGTATTGGGGCAATTCTCCAGGAATTCTACAGGAGTGGCAACTCTTCAGAACATGTACAGGACTAGGGGCAGCTATCTGGTAGCAGGGGTCTAGCTGCTAGGAGTATCCCAAAGTTTTATTTGTACGGTAAGTATGACATTTTTACTTAGTTACATTTTTATTTAGAGGAATGAGGTGAGAATTGATGGGGATTATTGGCAAAGGAGGTACCTCTAACGCCATGACATATGCCCCTACTCTAGTACTGCAACTGAGCACCTTTCATTTATTTTAAATTTCTATAAAATAGAGTTAATGATTCTTACCTTACAGAGTGGTAATAAGGACTAAATGGGGTGATATGCAAAATGTTTAACTGCTGCTGCTGCTGCTAAGTCGCTTCAATCGTGTCCAACTCTGTGCGACCCCATAGACAGCAGCCCACCAGGCTCCCCTGTCCCTGGGATTCTCTAGGCAAGAACACTGGAGTGGGTTGCCATTTCCTTCTCCAATGAGTGAAAGTGAAGTCGCTCAGTCGTTTCCGACCCTCAGCAACCCCATGGCCTGCAGCCTACCAGGCTCCTCCATCCATGGGATTTTCTAGGCAAGAGTACTGGAGTAGGGTGCCATTGCCTTCTTTGGTGTTTAACATAGAACCTAATAAAAAAGTAAGCACAAGCAGATATTTAAATTATTTGTATATATTTTCAGTAATAAATATGAATAATGTGATTCTTCTAGATCTTAGTGTCCAGGATCTTATAGCTTCAAAATATTTCATGTTAAATGCCCTTCTGATGTATATTTTATGCCATATGTAATATTCAAGATATAAAATTCAATACTTTAAACCAGATCCATAGCTCTTGTCATCAGAGTTAGTAGGAAAAACAGCCATAATTGCAAAAGAAATTCATTGCATATGTTTTGATTTCATCATGGGTCTTATTAAATTAGATGTGAGGTAATGATTGGAATTGGAGAAGGCAATGGCACCCCACTCCAGTACTCTTGCCTGGAAAATCCCATGGAGAGAGGAGCCTGGTAGGCTGTAGTCCATGAGGTTGCTAAGACTCGGACACGACTGAGTGACTTCTCACTTTTCACTTTCATGCATTGGAGGAAATGGCAACCCACTCCAGTGTTCTTGCCTGGAGAATCACAGGGACAGGGGAGCCTGGTGGGCTGCCGTCTATGAGGTTGCACAGAGTCAGACACGACTAAAGTGACTTAGCCGTAGCAATGATTGGAATGAGAATCTACTGGAAATCAAATTTTGTCTGCTAAATAAGAGCTCAGTCTAGCTTTTGAAGTATTAAGTAAAGTTATGCTATCTGAAGTCCCTTTATCATTCCCATAAAATTATAGTTATTTTTCACTTCTAGTTAACTTAGAGAAACACTATACAATATTTAATTATGGAAGCCACCTCAAAATTATCACTCAGGAGATTCATTCAAGATTTGAATGAGTTTGCTAATCTATATAAAGAGATGATTTCATTCTTGTTGCTTATCTATAATGAGTTACAAATGTGTATATATGTGCATAGATATATATCTGTGTAACTATCTGCAATCTGTATTATCTTCAGTTTTAACAATTCCAGTTTAATTTGGAGAAATGATACTAATAAAATATCAAATTTAATTATAATTTCACTTATGAATAAAGCTTATCTTTTCTTTGGAAGAGCATGTAATTACTGAGTGACAATGATAAAAACTTCCAGCTTTGGAGACACAGTCTTGGGCTCACATCTCAACCATGACACTAGCTTTGTCACTTCAGACAAGTCCAAGTACAATAAAGCCACAATAACACTTACTGAATGAGAGAAAAATTCCCCTTACCTAGTGCCATGNAGCTTTGTCACTTCAGACAAGTCCAAGTACAATAAAGCCACAATAACACTTACTGAATGAGAGAAAAATTCACCTTACCTAGTGCCATGCTGACAATTAAGGGCTCAGTGATGATTCGTTATAGCTTAGGACCAGGAATTGCTCTATTATACCACAGAAAAGTTCAGTGTTTGCTGAACTTTTAATATAAAAGGTTTATAAAATAAATTTTTTAATGTTAAGATTGATATCTGTAATTATAAGAAGTATAGCTAACAAATATGGAATTTTAAATATCATCAACCTATCACCATCACAATTTAACATTATAGTCATACTTCCCCAAATATGGTCAAAACATCTAGGACTCCTTTAAATTTTATTCCTCCTAGAGTTCTAGCCTCTATTGGGAAAGAAAATCTGTATGTTTAATAAGCACCTCAGGGACTACAAGGGCTTCCCTGGTGGCTCAGAGGTTGGGAGAGGGTGGGATGAGATGGGAGAATGGCATTGAAACATGTATACTTATATTGTAAATTGTAATTTCAACCAGAAAAAATAAAATAAAAAAAAAATAAAAGCGTCTGCCTGCAGTGTGGGAGACCCAGGTTCGATTCCTGGGTCGGGAAGATCCCCTGGAGAAGGAAACGGCAACCCACCCCAGTATTCTTGCCTGGAGAATCCCGTGGGCGGAGGAGCCTGGTGGGCTACAGTCCACGGGTCACAAAGAGTGGGACACGACTACACAACTGAGCAATTTCACTTTCACTTTCTTTCAGGGAATCCATGACAGACATTTTTCTGATACATCTGTGCATTTAACATCTGACTGCTACTAGATATTCTTCTACTCTTTAACATCCTATATATTTGCTTTATAGTGTTCCTTTGTAAGAACACTTAATACTCTGTTGTGAAACACAGGTATTTTTAAACTCACATACAGTAATTTAAATCTAACAGCTAACAAGTACTTACATGCAGAAGGTTCTGCCGTAATTAGCAGATAAGTTCTGAGAATTATCTGCATTCATTTACATGCAAACAGTAAATGAGCTTAAGTTCTTAAAAGAGTTTGTTCTGTTAAGTAAGTTAAGTGAATTCACTGAGCAATCCCATGTGTGCAGTTAATTTGCCAAAAAAATATGGGATAATAAGTATTGAATAAGTGAAGTTGAGGTCAGTGACAATTTATTGTTTTGTCTGGGAAAATAAATGGACATTAAGTCTTATACAATTTTATCCTGGACTTGGTGAATTTCTTCAGTGAGGATCACCTTGTATTATCAATAAGAATGGATGAGATACTGTCCAGGAATAAAAATGAATGGTGAATAGAAAGTGTGCTAATTCATATTTAAAATTTTTTAAGCTGTCTAAAACCTTTGCATCATATCTTTCTACTTAGACTGACAATTGATGCTGAGTGCCAGTTACAGTTGCACAATTTTCCAATGGATGAACATTCCTGCCCCCTGGAATTCTCCAGTTGTAAGTAATCACTCATTCTATATTCTGTATCCCCTCTCATCAGTAGTCTTTCTCATTGCAATACCAGTTCACTGGGAAACTTACAGAGAGCAAAATTGCATTATGCAGTGTTGTTGACTTTGAAGATTCTGATAATCCCTTTCATCATTAAAAAAGGGATCTATTTTATCAGAAATTACAAATAGACTTCATTGGGGCATAGACTTGGACTAAATTGGCAGTGAGTTCCTGAATGCCTATGTTGGGAAGGATTGTAAAGCCTGGCCTTGTCTCAATAGAAAGAGGTAATAGTGGATTATATATCACTCCCTCCATGGGCCCAGAAAATATTAGCAGGATATTTGTTAGTTATTTTCTCCCTATGTGGGCTTCCCTGGTGGCTCAGATGGTAAAGAATCGGCCTTCAGTGCAGGAGACTTCGGTTTGATTCCTGGGTTGGGAAGATCCTCTGGAGAAGGGAATGACTACCCACTCCAGTGTTCTTGCCTGGAGAATTTCATGGACTAAGGAACCCAGTGGGCTACAGACCATGGAGTTGCAAAGAGTCGAACATGACTGAGCAAATGAACAAAAACAGCAAAATAACAGAATAGAAAATCACCTCCTCCGTCTGGAGTTCTAGTAATATGTAAAACTAGTTATCTGCCAGTGAGCAAAAGACTGATTTGGGGGTAATGTGAAAGTGAAAGTCACTTGGTCGTTTCCAACTCTTTGTGACTCCATGGATTGTCCATGGAATTCTCCAGGGCAGAATACTGGAGTGGGTAGCCTATCCCTTCTCCAGGGGATCTTCCTGACCGGTGAATCAAACCAGGGTCTCTCCTGCATTGCAGGCGGATTCTTTACCAGCAGAGCCATCCGTTCAGTTGAGTTGCTCAGTCGTGTCCAACTCTTTGAGACCCCATGAATCGCAGCATGCCAGGCCTCCCTGTCCATCACCAACTCCCAGAGTTCACTCAGACTCACGTCCATCAAGTCAATGATGCCATCCAGCCATCTCATCCTCTGTTGACCCCTTCTCCTCCTGCCCTGAATCCCTCCCAGCATCAGAGTCAACTCTTCGCATGAGGTGGCCAAAGTACTGGAGTTTCAGCTTCAGCATCATTCCTTCCAAAGAAATCCCAGGATTGATCTCCTTCAGAACGGACTGGTTGTATCTCCTTGCAGTCCAAGGGACTCTCAAGAGTCTTCTCCAACACCACAGTTCAAATGCATCAATTCTTCAGCGCTCAGCCTTCTTCACAGTCCAACTCTCACATCCATACATGACCACTGGAAAAACCTTAGCCTTGACTAGACAGACCTTAGTCGGCAAAGTAATGTCTCTGCTTTTGAATATACTGTCTAGGTTGGTCATAACTTTTCTTCCAAGGAGTAAGCGTCTTTTAATTTCATGGCTGCAGTCACCATCTGCAGTGATTTTTGGAGCCCCCCAAAATAAAGTCTGACACTGTTTCCACTGTTTTCCCATCTATTTCCCGTGAAGTGATGGGACCAGATGCCATGATCTTCATTTTCTGAGTGTTGAGCTTTGGCCAACTTTTTCACTCTCCTCTTTCACTTTCATCAAGAGGCTTTTTAGTTCCTCTTCACTTTCTGCCATAAAGGTGGTGTCATCTGCATATCTGAGGTTATTGATATTTCTCCCAGCACCGGCAATCTTAATTCCAGCTTGTGTTTCTTCCAGTCCAGCATTTCTCATGATGTACTCTGCATAGAAGTTAAATAAGCAGGGTGACAATATACAGCCTTGACGGACTCCTTTTCCTATTGGGAACCAGTCTGTTGTTCCATGTCCAGTTCTAACTGTTGCTTCCTGACTTGCATACAGATTTCTCAAGAGGCAAGTCAAGTGGTCTGGTATTCCCATCTCTTTCAGAATTTTTCCAGTTTATTGTGATCTACACAGTCAAAGGCTTTGGCATAGTCAATAGAGCAGAAATAGATGTTTTTCTGGAACTCTCTTGCTTTTTCCATGATCCAGCGGATGTTGGCAATTTGATCTCTGGTTCCTCTGCCTTTTCTAAAACCAGCTTGAACATCAGGAAGTTCACGGTTCACATATTGCTGAAGCCTGGCTTGGAGAATTTTGAGCATTACTTTACTAGCATGTGAGATGAGTGCAATTGTGCGGTAGTTTGAGCATTCTTTGGCATTGCCTTTCTTTGGGATTGGAATGAAAACTGACCTTTTCCAGTCCTGTGGCCACTGCTGAGTTTTCCAAATTTGCTGGCATATTGAGTGCAGCACTTTCACAGCATCATCTTTCAGGATTTGAAAGAGCTCAACTGGAATTCCATCACCTCCACTAGCTTTGTTCATAGTGATGCTTTCCAAGGCCCACTTGACTTCACATTCCAGGATGTCTGGCTCTAGGTGCGTGATCACACCATCGTGATTATCTTGGTCGTGAAGATCTTTTTTGTACAGTTCTTCTGTGTATTCTTGCCACCTCTTCTTAATATCTTCTGCTTCTGTTAGGTCCAGACCATTTCTGTCCTTTATCAAGCTCATCTTTGCATGAAATGCTCCCTTGGTATCTCTAATTTTCTTGAAGAGATCTCTAGTCTTTCCCATTCTAGTCTTTCCTCTATTTCTTTGCATTGATCGCTGAAGAAGGCTTTTTGCATTTCTTTTCCATGGTGATGGTCTTGATCCCTGTCTCCTGTACAATGTCACGAATCAGGGAAGCCCTATTGGGTTCAGTTAAAATCCCAATCCCATCACTATAGATTTGAACAAATTACTAAATCTCTCAATGAGTCCACAACAGGTGCCCACAGATTATAAGAACTGCCTCACCTCAATATTGTTTTGTTCATATAATATATGTAAAATGCCTATGCTACCTCCCACATAATAAGATTCAATCAGAAGCTGTATTAGTTTATTTATTATTATTATTATCATCATGAGATAATATACCCTATAGCAAGAAGATCTTTGATAATTCTAGTAGGAATTAATCTTTAGTAACCTTCATAGGTATTTCCTGCCTAAATCAAAAACAAGCCTCATTTTTTCCCACATTTGCCTTACTGTTTGTTCTGTATTCATGTTAGATTGCTTACTTCCTCTTTATTTCTGAACTCTCAGTTGTGTATATTGTGTAGAATGAAAGACTATGAATGTTAAAAATTTAATATATGTATAATTTATCAGCCAGGGAGTAATGGAGATGCCTAAAAAGAAACTGAATCATAAAAACAATACTTTCAAAAAAAGATTAGAAAAGCAATCACCTGTTTTGACAAACATTTCCAGAGGGAAACAAAAACAAAACAAAAAAAAGCGAAACAGAGGGCACCAAAGGAAAACTTCATTGTTTATTTTATATATATTTAGAAAAGTTCTCATTATAAATCTTATTTCATATGTTTTACTTTATCCAAGTATAGACTACTTTTAAGTGAAAACTCCCCTAAGGTTTAGGATGTGGTATTTTTTTTTTTTTTTTAATTTTCCAACTGAGTCTACTCCTCTCCTGAACTACATAAAACTTAAGAAACAAGGATTTCTGTGCCATCAGGTTGCTGAATGACAATTGTCCCCTGAGCCCAAAATCAACTTAGTGTTACTTATTGCTATCAAAACAATTCAATCACCAACCTATTCTTCATAGGAAGTTCTTTAATATTATCATTCTTAAATTATCAGTTTTCATCACATCCTGCCCTACCACCTGGCCACCACCCTCTCAGTAGCAACCTGGGGATCCTGCTTTCTTTCTTTCTTTTAAATTAATAAATATAGTGGACAGAAAGTTAGACCAAAACCAAAGAATAAAAGAGACAAGGGATTTTATTCCAAGGAGTCAATCACCCTCCATAATCAAAACTTACCTTTCCACAGAATTATTAGAAGACATACAGTAGACAAGATTTCTAATTTGCAGTCAATCTATTTTACTTGCGTTTACCCTACACTTTACTTAATAGTAATGTTTATCCATTCAACAAATACATATTGAAAAGCAGTTCCACAAAATAAGTACAATCACCCCCATGTAAGTACACCCATAGGTAAACAAATAATTTGGAAGAAAAATTAAGAAACTTGTCTAGGGTATTACGGAAAAGGTAAGCAAGGGAAAGTTACTAATGATCACTACATTATCCATGTAACATTTGTTTCATGAATGCTGTCTGTTGTTTTGGCTGAACATGACTGAACCTTAAAGAATCGACATAGGTATCTTCCCCTTGGCATTTCTACTTACTACTTTTAATTATAGTTGTATATTTAAAATAAGCCTCAACAAATTGAGTGTGAGAATAATATAAATCGTTAAGGTAATGTTTTCCTTTTACTCCAAGGACATGCCATATACAGGGATTTGAATCTGCTTTCCTTCCACCCAGGGAGTGAACCTGTGGCTTCTGCCACATCTCATGCATAGCAGGCATATTCTTTACCTCTGAGCCATCGGAGACATCCTAGATACTTCTTGCATTATTTTCTGTTTCTACATGACTCAAAATCTCACCCTTTTGAGTCCCTTTCACCATAAACAATATCCTGCATATGCAGTGAGAGGAGAGTGAAAAAGTTGTCTTAAAGCTCAACATTCAGAAAACTAAGATCACGGCTTCTGGTCCCATCACTTCATGGCAGATAGATGGGGAAACAGTGGAAACTGAAGGTGACTTTATTATTTGGGCTCCAAAATCACTGCAGATGGTGACTGCAGCCATGAAATTAAAAGATACTTACTCCTTGGAAGGAAAGTTATGACCAACATAGACAGCATATTAAAAGGCAGAGACATCACTTTGTCAACAAAAGGTATGTCTAGACAAGGCTATGGTTTTTACAGTGGTCATGTATGAATGTGAGAGTTGGACTATAAAGAAAGCTGAGTGCCAAAGAATTGATGCTTTTGAACTGTGATGTTGGAGAAGACTCTTGAGAGTCCCTTGGACTGCAAGGAGAGCCAACCAGTCCATCCTAGAGGAGATCAGTCCTGGGTGTTCATTGGAAGGACTGATGCTGAAGCTGAAACTGTAGTACTTTGGCCACCTGATACGAAGCACTGACTCATTTGAAAAGACCCTGATGCTGGGAAAGATTGAGGGCAGGAGAAGAAGGGGATGACAGAGGATGAGATGGCTGGATGACATCACTGACTCAATGGACTTGGGTTTGGGTGAACTCCAGGAGTTGGTGATAGACAGGGAGGCCTGGAGTGCTGTGCTTCATGGGGTTGCAAAGAGTCAAACATGATGAGCCACTGAACTGAACTGATTGCATATATTATTTATTATATGCTCTTTATATCTTACCCCAGACAATATTAAGTATTCATGTAGTATATACAAACTCTGTTTAGTATACCTTATACACAGTTTACATGCTTTACACAGGTAGTTTTGACCTCATGATGTTAAAATCTGATTTCCCTGTTAGGATGTGTATTTTCTCTACTGCAATGTGGTGTTGCAGAAGACTCCTGAGAGTCCCTTGGATGCAAGGAGAGCCAACCAGTCCATCCTAAAGGGATCAGTCATAAATATTCATTGGAAGGACTGACATTGAAGCTGAAACTCCAATACTTTGGCCACCTGATGCGAAGCACTAACTCATTTGAAAAGACCCTGATGCTGGGAAAGATTGAGGGCAGGAGAAGAGGGAAGGACAGAGGATGAGATGGTTGGGTGGCATCACTGACTCAATGGACATGAGTTTGAGCTCTGGGAGTTGGTGATGGACAGGGAAGCCTGACATGCTGCAGTCCATAGGGTCACAAAGAGTTGATATGACTGAATGACTGAACTGAACTGAATGCTCTTTAATACAGGATCATCATCCAAATCACAACTACTTGGTTATTTCCTTCAGTGTATTGTTCATAGAAAGAGGTTGCTACGTATATTCATTTTTAATAATTTTAAATGTTTTCCTATCTCATGGCAGATGGCTATCCACGTGAAGAAATTGTCTATCAGTGGAAGCGTAGTTCTGTTGAAGTGGGTGACACAAGGTCTTGGAGACTTTATCAGTTTTCATTTGTTGGACTGAGAAATACCACTGAAGTAGTGAAGACAACGTCTGGTAAGATGCACTTGAAGATAATTTTAAATGACCTTTCCAGAGTTTAAATTCTGGTATAAATGATTTAGAAGCTTTCAGTACTTGTCTGAAAATGATATTCAGCCAATTAAATGCGTTAATTTACTAGAGACAACTATAATTGGTATTCTAGCACGATACATAAACTTAAATGGATTTTATCAATTTAAAGCAAGTTAGATTCAAATTGGATAAGTAAATCATTTGCTTAATTTCCTTTAGAAAAATCAATGTCTATTATTTAAAAAGAAGAAAATATTTATTAGGCATAGATATAATATTTCTTTTAAGAAATATGTTTCATAATATATTGAAATAGCTGTATTTAAAATATCACATGGAAATGAAGCAACTGACAAAGAATTATTCTCAAAAATATACAAGCAACTCCTGCAACTCAATTCCAGAAAAATAAATGACCCAATCAAAAAATGGGCCAAAGAACTAAACAGACATCAGACATTTCTCCAAAGCAGACATACAGATGGCTAACAAACACATGAAAAGATGCTCAACATCACCCATTATCAGAGAAATGCAAATCAAAACCACAGTGTGGTACCATTTCACGCCAGTCAGAATGGCTGCTATCCAAAAGTCTACAAGCAATAAATGCTGGAGAGGGTGTGGAGAAAAGGGAAACCTCTTACACCGTTGGTGGGAATGCAAACTAGTACAGCCACTATGGAGAACAGTGTGGAGATTCCTTAAAAAACTGGAAATAGAACTGCCTTATGCCCCAGCAATCCCACTGCTGGGCATACACCCTGGGGAAACTAGAATCGAAAGAGACACATGTATCCCAATGTTCATCACAACACTGTAATAGCCAGGGCATGGAAGCAACCTAGATGTCCATCAGCAGACAAATGGATAAGAAAGCTGTGGTACGTATATTCAATGGAGTATTACTCAGCCATTAAAAAGAATACATTTGAATCAGTTCTAATGAGGTGGATGAAACTGGAGCCTATTATACAGAGTGAAGTAAGCCAGAAAGAAAAGCACCAATACAGTATACTAATGCATATATATGGAATTTAGAAAGATGGTAACGATAACCCTGTATGCGAGACAGCAAAAGAGACACAGATGTATAGAACAGTCTTTTGGACTCTGTGGGAGAGGGAGAGGGTAGGATGATTTGGGAGAATGGCATTGAAACATGTATATTATCATATATGAAATGAATTGCCAGTCCAGGTTCGATGCAGGATACGGGAATCTTGGGGCTGGAGCACTGGGACGACCCAGAGGGATATTACGGGGAGGGAGGAGGGAGGGGGGTTCAGGATGGGGAACACGTGTACACCCGTGGTGGATTCATGTCAATGTTTGGCAAAACCAATACAATATTGTAAAGTAATTAGCCTCCAAGTGAAATAAATAAATTTATATTTAAAAAATATCACATGGGGCAGATTAACTTTTCAAAAATGCAGAAAAAAGTGACCAGAGTATATATGGACTAATTCCCTATTCAGTAATGAAATGGTTTAAACTGGCTCATTGTGAAAAAGGGACTGGGTTTTGGTGTCAGACAGGCCTGGGTTCAAATCTAAACTCCATCAGTTACCAGCTACAATTTTTAAGAAATTACTGAATTCCTTAGGAGACCAGCCTCCTCAGAGAAACAGTGTGCACAAAGAGATCTGCCTCATAGGCATATTACATGTATGAAAAAGAAGATAAAATGCTTAGAATAAAACCTGACAGCGAACCTTCAATAAGTGGTAGTGCCTAATAATATTGATTCGAATTATCAAGTACGTCTGGGGCCTAATGTGGTCAGGGCTTCAGTTTTTTCAAGAAAAACTAAAAATCTATAATCTTATATCAACTATCATAATTTTAACAGTATTAAAAACATGTGGGACAAATCAGACATATTTCTAGACCGTATCTATCTCACGGGTGGGTATAGGTTCATACAAACCCTTTGCAATGCTGAGTACAAACTCCATAAAAATTACTCCAGCTACTCCTTTTTAAAGCTATGTGAATTTAAATATGTCCTAATTTCAAATATAAACATTGTGTTCACAACTTACCATCTATTAAGATATATCTTTTTATATTTGTTTCCTTGAGTAAGTCACTTTCTGGTTATTTGTTTACACATACTAACTTTTCTTCCCCTGAAATTCATAGGACATAGTTTTGTGTTGACTAAAAAGCTTCAGTCTACTGTACAGAAAGAAACAAAAACCTAGACAAACATGGAAATTTAAGATTCTACCTTCACAAATACCATCCTTTAAATCAAAGCTATCTGGCCCTAATATTGTTTTTGGCATTTTCAGCTTTCTTAAAAAAAAAAATAAAACTCTTAAGCAGCAAATAGAATCCAAAAGAAAATCAAAGAACTCCTCTAGTCTATTTTTAAAAATGTGGCCTTATGTTCTCTTATTCACTGGAAATCCTGACCATCAAGTACTAGAACAGTCCTTATTTTGGTCCCCATTAACAGATTCAGGATTGTCTTAGAACAGGTCTTCCATCTGTGAAAGAACATATGCAAAAATATTCTCTAAGTCTGCATGCTTCCAGAACAAGAAAAAGGATGTTAAATTCTGCTGTGTATTCGTATCTCTATAGTTATTATAGCACCCTAAAACAGAACCCACAAACTTATGACTAGCAGATTTTTTGTTTAGTCACTTGAGCCCTTAGTTGGCCTTAAAACCAACTAATGGTCAGGGAAGTGTTGATTTGATATCACAGGGTTTAATATCATCCCATCCCCAAAGTCTCATACTGAGAATGATGAGTATTTACTGTCTAATAAGAGATACTTCCAAAGGAAAATAATCTGTTTACTTAAAACATGGCAAGAAAATTTATCAAGATATCACTAAACTATTTTTCTTCCTAGAGAAATCAAAGCAAACCTGTATTGATCAGAGTTGATATTGAATACCATCATTTAATTGGAGTTGGCCTCCATCTTGGTCTTTTTGTCCACTCTCAGCTCTTGCTGGTTTGTTTTTTTTGTGTGCAGTACCATTTCAATTGCCCCTGTGAAGTAAAGGACTGAATTGAAACTTAACGCCAATGCTGAGGAGCATCTTGATTCTTGTAATAGTTGATTGTGTAGTGATCAAAAGTTTCTGTGTGTTACTTTGTTTTATTTCTGATGCCATTCTTATCTTCAAAGCATTGCTCTATAAAGTTAATACCTACCAGGAAGTTACATTAACAACTTTCTTGGGAAGTTATCAGAAGATCACAATTATAGATTTTTTGAATTCTGGTCATTACAATGTGGTTTTCTCTTAGATTTACAGCAAATGTGTCTTCTTTCGAGAAAACTGTCAAAACTAGGCAAGAATATTGCCTAAAATTTGGCCTAGTTTACTGTATGGATTTCTAACCTTCTCTCATTCAAGTTCACCTTTCATGATTTTGTTATATCTAAGTAATGATTTTTCTGTGGGTTCCTTAGTATTTTTTCTTTCAATTGATTCCTTGTTATTAATAAAATGAATTTTTAAAAGGGAAGTTCATATTGGGACCATAATTGGAAAACCAGAAACATTTGACATGAATAGAAATTGATTAATATAATGAAAAATAAAGAAACGCTCTTAAATTTTAAGTGCACATATTTGTGTTTCCCAGACTCTGAATATGTTAGAAAAGAAAGAGAAAAAGGAAAAGATAACTAGCATCAAAGTAACACACTTCTTTGATTTAAACTGAAGGATAGAAGAAGCAGGAAGGAATTTTCTTACATATAATTCAATGCTGTGTGGTAATTCTATATACACCACCTGAATCATCTTTATCACTTATCTGCATTACTCTTGAGAAAAACATTGTGTTGGTGGTGAATTGATAAGGCTTGAAGAATGCCTACAATCCATAATCAATACATCAAAATAGATTCTGGATCCATGATTTCTCTGCAAACCATCTCTTCCTGATTGTTCTATGTCTGGTAACAGCACCATCATTGTCCCAGTGAGCCAGGCGTGAACACTCAGAGTCACATGTCTGCCTCCCACATCTAATGAATCACGAAGGCACTTAGCCCTCTGAAATATCTTGTGTAACTGTCCTCTTTTCCATTGCCACTGCCACTGTCCTAGTTCAAGATTTTATCTTTTCTCATCTGGACTGTGTTGGGAGCCTATTAAACTACGTTCCTGCTGTCAGTCTCTTTCCTACAGCCTATCCTTTATACATTAATCATAAAAGCTAGCACTTACTGAGTACTAAGTACATGTACCATAGCAAACATATATATATATATATATATAAATAAATGACCTACTTTAATTCTTATAACTATAGTCATATTTAGTGTCATTAACACTAAGGGTACCACTGTGGATAAGGAAATAGAATTCTAGGGGTTCGTTTATTACAGGGATCAGATACAGCAGCTGGGACATGAATTCAGGAGGTTTGCTTTCAGACTCACTCTTAGTCACTGCACTATTTTTATTTGCACTGTGGCCCAGTGAGTCTTCCTAAACCACAACTTTCCTCATATCCCAAGAATTCAGGAGATTCGATTAAGCACAAGCTATAATGGGCTTCCCTGGTGGCTCAGTATTTAAAAAATCCTCCTGGCAAGGTAGGAGACACAGGTTCAATTGCTGGATTGGGAAGATCCCTTGGAGAAGGAAACGGCAACCCACATTTGTATTCTTGCTGGGAAAAGGCCATGGACAGAGGAGCCGTTCCTGATATATAAGCCCCTGAGATCTTGGGAACTTTCCAGCTTGGTTTTCCATAATTTCTCGGCCAGTAACGTAACTACTATGTCTATGTTTTCCTGAATATAAATAGCCAATTCTATATACACATTGAATTTCAATCTCTTCTCTTTTGAATGGCTTGTCAGCTCATCCATACTTTCTTTATGAATTTAAAACATAAATGAACAGTTTATCTTTGATGAGGCCTTTACAGATGGTAATGCCCAAACAACATGGAGTAGTTTTTAAGAATGTGCACTCTTAAGCTGGCAGCTCAGATTTCAACATTGATTTGTATATATTATAGAATATATCAAAGTTTAGTGTCATCAATGTTAAAATGTTACTCTCAGGAATAGGTAAAATAATCCATTACAAATACTTAAAACTATGCCTAACACATAGAAAGGACTCATTAAATAGAGGGCACCATCATCATTACCAAATTCAGAGCATTTTCAGGCAGCTTATAAAGACATAATTTCTGCCTTGTTTTTTTTTTGGACAGTTGTTCCCTCTTTCCTTTTTCTTTTTTTTTTGGATAGTTGTTTCCCTTTTTTAAGCTTCCCTGGTAGCTTGGACAGTAAAGCGTCTGCCTACAATGCAGGAGACCCGGGTTCGATCCCTGGGTCGGGAAGATCCCCTGGAGAAGGAAATGGCAACCCACTCCAGTATTCATGCCTGGAAAATCACATGGACCGAGGAGCCTGGTGGGCTACAGTCCATGGGGTCGCAAAGAGTTGGACATGACTGAGAAACTTCTCTTCCCTCTTTTCTGCCCTCTCACTCCAATTAGTCTTCATAGTGGAAGCCTTCTTATAATCATCTTTGTATCCCTGCTATTAGCCTGGTGGTTTGCTTAGAATTGTTGATTTGTAGGTAATTATAAAATGGATTGCTTGTGACAATTATACTGATAAAGCCATACAATTTATCTGAAATAAGCAATGCAGAACTCTCTTATTTATTTTTTCCATTACTCATTGTTTACTTTGAAGTTGGAGACCTTGTTCTTTCTAGTCACATTGTCATGGCCAGTTCAACAAATTATCTATGTGATATCAATATGGTATCAAGCAGGGCTTTATTCCTGATGTTAGTGTCTTGAAATGTGGGCTAGAAAAATAGGCAAATGAGTTTCTTAGGGGAACCTACATTCTTGGGATCCCATTGCCATTATTATGAGTCAAAAAGAAATATATCATGTTGTTCCTACATTAGAAAAATGTTGAATCTTCTTCCTTCTAGTTTTACTGAGATAAAATTGACATACAGAACTGTATAAGTTTAGGGGTTCCCAGGTGGCCCAATGGTAAAGAAACGGCCTTTCAATGCAGAAGACGCAAGAGGCACAGGTTCTATCCCTGGGTTGGGAAGATCCGCTGGAGAGGGAAATAGCAACCCACTCTAGTATTCTTGCCTGGAAAATTCCATTAGGGAACCATGGGGAACTACAGTGCATGGAGTCACAAACAGTCAGATATAACTGAGCAACTGAGCACACGCTGTTTAAGTTTAAGGTATACAGCATAATGCTTTGCTGTAAATAGATTATGAAATGAAATGATTATCCTAATGACTTTAGTGAACATCAATCATTTCATATAGATAATAAATTAAAGAAACAGAAAACAAAATTTTTTCCTTCTGATAACTCATAGGATTTACTGTTTTGTAAATATAACATTTTTGTGTGCTATAATTACCATATAGCAGTGTTAATTATATTTGTCATGTTGTACATTACATGTCTAGTACTTATTTATCTTATAACTGAAAGTTTGTACCTTTTGGCTACATTTATCCAATTCTCCCTCCTCCCACTTCTAGTAACCACAAATATCTCTTTTTTTTGAGCGTGTTTATTTTTAAAGTATAATTGCCCTACAACACTATGTTAGTTCCTTGTACACAATACAGTGATTTGATATTTCTACACATTTCAAAATGATCACCATGTTAAGTCTAGAAAACTATTAAATCTTCTGTATCATCTTTAGAAATGTAAAAATCATTGTTTCATAATTTTTTGGTATTCCCATTACATTAAATGTTACTTACCTCCTTCTTATCTTTAATCCACCTTTCCTGGCTTTGATTTCCTGTGCAAGTTATGTTCTCTTGATTCCTATTAGAAGAAATGCATAAATGCTAAAATTAAACTGAACTGCTAAATTCACCTTACTTTTCAAGAGTGGCATGCAGACCACAATTTTAGAAAACCATCTCTGTGGATGAAGCTCATGTTAATTGCTTGGTTTCTAAAGTGTATGTAATCCACCCTATATCTTCAAACCTTGTCCATTATTCTGCCACCATTCCCTTGATTGTCCTGAGGTTTTTTGGATGGGCTATACCTACTTCAGATCTCAATGCTCTATTTTTTCTTCATACTAAGCTCAAGTTTAAACTTCTCTGCTTATATTAGTATATACCTACTGGCCAGATAATTCTCCAAATAGGAAAAAAGAAAAATAGCTCCCACTTTCTAGGCTGTATTTTAATCTATATGTCTTTGGCAAACCAAGGAGACAGTTGTAAAGCTACTCATCACTGAAGTAAACTATTTTGGGAGAAACAAAAAGGGAAATCAAAACAAAAAGTTAACGGTAATTTTTTCATTAAGAAGTTTGAAATGAACAAAATAATAAATCTAAATGATAGAAGAGAAATAAACAACTTCAGCACCAGTCTGACAGTCTTCAGTTTTTGAGTCACAGTAAGTTGCGAGCCCATTTTAGTCAATAATAAGCTTTTCAAACTACTTGAAGCAACCTAATGTATTAAATTAAATTATTATGAAAGACTGCAAAGATTTTTATTTTTAGCCTTCAGTTTAGAAAATTAGTTTTGGTTTCAGGAGAGGGAAATGAATGCATTATGTAAAGAAAGCTGGGCCAGGAATGGCCAAGGAGAAGTCATTTGTCCTTTCTGGGATGAAAATTCCTTATTTATAAAGATAATGTATTTGACTAGATGCTTCTTTAAAGTCCTTAGACTAATTTATACTCTTTGATATAACTAAGGTTACACTATAGATGTCTCAGGGTGGGAGTAACTTTCTTTATAGTTGATGTTTTCCTAGAATTTTTCACTTCATCAAGTTTTCAACATTTACAAGGTGAGTCAAATGCAAAAATATACTCCTTTAGACTTTTAACTGAAAAAAGATGACATTTCTACTCCATTTAAAAACCTGTTATTAATGATATGACATTGTATTTATACTGAATATTAATATACTGAAGCTGAAACTCCAATACTTTGGCCACCTGATACAAAGAACTGACTCATTGGAAAAGACCCTGATGCTAGGAAAGATTGAAGGCAGGAGGAGAAAGGGATGACAGAAGGATGAGATGGTTGGATTGCATCACCGACCTGATGGACATGAGTTTGAGAAAGCTCTGGGAGTTGGTGATGGACAGGGAAGCCTGGTGTGCTACAGTCCACGGGGTTGGGAAGTCGAACATGACTGAGCAACTGAACTGAAGTAATTAATATACTACATTTAAAAATCCCGCTTTAGAATGCAAGTTGATGTAATTATCATGGAAAACAGTACGAAGGTTCTTAACAGTATGAAGGTTCCTTAAGAAACTAAAATTAGAGTTACCATATGATCCAGCAGTCCCACTTTTGGGTGTATCTGGAGAAAACTCTAATGTGAAAATCTACATGCACCCCAGTGTTCACTGCAACGCTGTTTAGGACACCCAAAACATGGAAGCAAACTGAATGTCCATCAATAGGTGAATGGAAAAAAAGATGAGGTACATATATACAATGGAATGTTACTCAGCCATAAAATAGAATGAAATAATGCATTTTGCAGCAACATGGATGGACTAAAGATGATCATGCTAAGTTAGATAAGTTAAAATAGAAAGACGTATGCCACATGATATCACTTACATGAGGAACGTAAAATATGATAAAATTAACTTATTTACAAAACAAACACTCACAGACATGGAAAACAAACTTCTAGCTGTCAAAGGTAAAATGTGGAGTTTCAGATTAGCAGATACAAACTACCATATATAAAATAGATAAACAACTAGGTCCTACTGTATAGTATAGGGAACTATATTCAATGTCATGTAATAATCTATAATGGGAAAGAATATGGAAAAGAATCTATATTAATATATATATTATGATATATTAATATGTGTATGTATATGGAGAAGGAAATGGCAATGTACTCCGGTATTCTTGCCTAGAGAATCACAGGGATGGAGGAGCTTGGTGGGCTGCCGTCTATGGGGTCACACAGAGTCAAACGACTGAAGCAACTTAGCAGCAGCAGCAGCATGTATGTATATATATATAACAAAATCATATAATTATTATATGAATAATATATTAACATTCACTGTACACGAGAAGCTAGCATAATATTGTAAATCAACTGTACGTGTGTGCTAAGTCACTTCAGTTGTGTCCAACTCTGTGAGACCCTATTGACTGCAGCTTGCCAGTCTCCTCTGTCCATGGGATTCTCCAGGCAAGAATACTGGAGTGGGTTGCTGTGCCCTGCTCCAGCTGATCTTTCCAACCCAGGGATTAAATCTGCATCTTTGAAGTCTAACCTGCATTGGCAGGTGGGTTCTTTACCACTAGTGCCACCTGGGAAGCCCCTACTTCAATTTAAAAATGATTTAACTATTTTAAAAATCCCACATTGGAATTTTAAATTCTCAGGTTGCTCTGACAGTACCTACTGAGGATATAGAGGTGGAAAGGGGCTGCATAGAGAAGTCATAGGAAGTTGAAGAAAATCTAAGAAAAATTGTTTGGTTCCAGGGTGACACACTTCATTTCTTCTTATATTTATTGGCAAGAACCAGTTGTACATACATGTTAAGGTGGAGATCAAATTGGCTGGGAAGTGTCACTCAGTTGTGTTCTAGGAAGGGACAGTAGGTTTTTACAACTTTCTAGCATACATGGTATCATTGTTTTTCTCACAACAAGCTTCTCCAAGAGGTAATATTTTTCTCAGATGACAGATGGAGCAGCTTAAATCTAGAAGGGCTAGGTAATTCATTCAAAACTATTCAATAAGAGTTATTTACCCAGATCCCAAACTTTTACCACACTGCCTCTTACAAGCACAGGAGATAAAGAGATGAATTAATAAGATAAAAATTATTCCTCAGCTTGATAACAGCTAATTTTACCAAGACAATGCAATAAAGTAGTACACATAAAATTCGAAAATGTATTGATATCAGAATTAATAAAATGTTTTAACTTATAGGAATGGCAATTATATTTACATAGAGCAAAAACCTCAAGTGAGAAATGATTTAGTGACAATATATTTTCCTTTTTCAGAAACACATTTATTGCTTATATTATTCACTTGCTGAATGAACCTATGGGTCACCATGGAAATCTAGCCTTAACTAAGAAACTATTGGATCCAGTGTATTTGTGTAAATGTATTACTTGCAGAAAAATATCATCAGAAAAAGGCATAATAGAAGGATTGCATGACTACTATTTACAGTAATTTTGAGGACTAATATCTTATTCTGACTATCAAAACCAGTCAGGTCAAGAAAACATTAATTTTTATCCAAGATATGGCATTTCCTAATTCAACTGAAATTCTTTTGCTATGTTTAAAAGACACTTTCATCAATGTGAATGATCTAACTAATGGAGCCCTCCTGTTAAGTTGCTGTCCTCATGTAAATGTAAAAGATGAAATAATTTTTAAAAGATATCAAAATGTGAATGAGGGAGACTAACTACAGACATCATTGAAGGTTCCTTTCATTCTCTTTGATGCAATCAAATAATTCCTTCATCTCATTTTTGCATTTTCAGAAAATAATGCTGCCCAGAATTGCACACACGCAAATCTAGGCATGTCACAGAATGGAAAGGGCATCAGATAGCATGGAGGAGAAGAATGTTTTTTCTTTTTATATTTAACTTTCTTTTCTTCAAAGGAGGTCATTATGAAGGTCATAGAACTTTACATTACATAATAACCTTTAAAAGAATTTTGGGGGTTTACAAGTTGGGGCTGACCAGAATTTGTTTACTATTCTCACTTGCCATTCCTGTAATCTATCTCTTTTGGAAAATCAAGGACAGCTGGTTTTATTCATCCATTTAGGAGAAGCAGAAAGATCAGAAAAACCCAAGGACTAGAGAACTGACCCATATTTTAAACATGACTCCGTATATTATTTTTTGTTTAATGTATGGTGTCTCTGCTATTAAAAAACTGACAACATTTCAAATTTAACACATAAACCACATAATAAATGTTTTAATTGATCCATTTCCAAATTAACTACTCCTTGTTATACAACATCTCTTAGGGAGATAAAAGGAAACAATAAAAAATAGCATTTTCTCTAGTTCTTCTCCCATAAACATGCTTCCCTGGTGGCTCAGATGGTAAAGAATCCACCTGCAATGCAGGAGACCCAGGCAATGGTTTGATTGCCTGAGTTGGGAAGATTCCCTGGAGAAGGGAATGGCCACTCACTCCAGTAGTCTGGCCTGGAGAATTTAATAGACAAAGGAGCCTGGCAGGCTACAGTCCATGGGGTCACAAAGAGTTGGACATAACTGAGTGATTTTCACTTTGGGCTTCCCTGACAGCTCAGTTGGTAAAGAATCCGCCTGCAATGAGAGAGACCTGGGTTCAATCCCTGGGTTGGGAAGATCCTCTTGAGAATGGAAAGGCTACCCTCTCCAGTATTCTGGCCTGGAGAATTCCATGGTCTGTATAGTCCATGGGGTTGCAAAGAGTCAGACACAACTGAGCATCTTTCACTTTCATTTTTCTATCAGCTCTATAAGATGGTAACTTTATTTGTGAATACTGAAGTACAGTAAATGACCTTGATAACAAGATGAAAGCTTCAGTGTAAATAATTGTTTACTTAAATAGGTTTCAAATATGATTTCTAATCTGCCTTTACTCATATGATTTATAGCATTGTGCATCTTGATTTTCATCATTATATCTATTGTTCACTACTAAGAGTTGAAGAGCTTTGTAAGATAAAAGCCCATGTGTAAATCATGAGCTTTACAATACCTCCTTGTTAAAGAGACAATGTAATCCAATCACTAATTGTAACTGCCTAATGATTATATTTTATTTTTTGATTTCTTGTTATCAGTGTTAATGATTGAGAATAGAATTAGATTGATAGAAAAGTAAAAATTTAGGGCTAAATATGAAAGATTAAGACCAACTGTAATTTGACTTTGGGTAATTACTCCAAAGAGGTAAAATAATTCTTTGTAAATCTAACCTAGAATACAGATCATTAAACATGGACAGGGTTAAATTTTATTTCCATCAACAATGAACAATTGAGAAATTTTATATGAAAATCAAAACATCTTTACACTCTAAATATCTAGCTTGTGGTTTGCATTTGAAAATGATTGGGTAGATTTGAATTCTCACTTCTCCCAGTGGGTGAGGCACACAATCTCTTTTAACAAAATTCCTACCACCCCCTGTTGCATTTTCAGGACTATATGATTTTCTTCTTGAATTACTGTTTTCTTGTTTGCCTATTAATTTTCTTTGAAGTATAGTTGCAAAGTGAATCAGCTGTGTGTTTATATATACCCCTCTTTCCTTGGATTTCCTTCCCATTTAGGTCACCAGAGAGAATGAGTAGAGTTCCCTGTCCTATACAGCAGGTTCTCTTTATTTATTTTGTGCGTGGTATCAATAGTATATACATGTCAGTCTTAATCTCCCAGTTTTTCCCGCCCCCTTGTATCCAAACACTTGTTCTCTACCTCTACACTTGTGTCTCTATTTCTGCTTTGTGAATAAGATAATCTATACCATTTTTCTATATTTCACATACATATGTTAATATATGATATTCATTTTTCTGAGTTACTCCACTTTTTTTGTAGATCTACAAACTGAAATTAATTTTAATAGAAAATCAACATTGAAGAGTTAAAAGAGACTTATGGAAAGAAATATCATATCTGTAGGTAGTAACTTAGCATGCCTATGCTTAAGTAAAATGTAAACACCAAGATATGTCTTGATTTTAAGATTTCCTATTGAGTTTATTTTCTTTTGTTTTTAAATTAATTTATTTTGACTGGAGGATAATTACTTTATTGTGATGATTTTTGCCATATAGCAACATGAATCAGCCATAGGTATACATGTGTTCTCCCCCAACCCAAACCCCCCTCCCATATCCCTCTCCTTTGCTTCATGTATCAAACTCACACTGGTCATCTATTTTACACATGGTAATGTATATGTTTCAGTTCTATTCTCTTAAATCATCCTACTCTTGCCTTCTCCTACTGAGTCCAAAATTCTTTTCTTTGTGTCTTTTGCTGCTCTGCATATAGGATTGTCAGTACCACCTTTCTAAATTCTATGTATATGTGTTAATATACAGTATTTGTCTTTCTCTTTCTGACTTACTTCATTCTGTATAATTGGCTTCAGTTTTATCTACCTCATTAGAACTGACTCAAATTTTTCCTTTTCATAGCTGAGTCATAATCCATTGTGTATATGTACCACAGCTTCCTTATACATTCATCTACCGATGGACCTCTAGGTTGCTTCCATGTCCTAGCTATTGTAAATAGTGCTGCAATGAACATTGGGGTATAGGTGCCTCTTTCAATTCTGATTTGCTCGAGGTACATGCCCAGCAGTGGGATTGCTCGATCATATGGCAGTTCTGTTCCCAATATTTAAAGGAATCTCCATACTGTTCTCCATAGAGGCTATACCAATTTGCATTCCCACCAACAGTATAAGAGGATTCCCTTTTCTCCACACACTCTCCAGCATTTATTGTTAGTAGACATCTTTTGATTTAGTTTTTATTGTTTCTAATTTTTTAATTGAAGGATAATTACAGAATTTTGTTGTTTTCTGCCAAACATCAACATGAATCAGACATCAGTTCAGTTCTGTTCAGTCACTCGGTTGTGTCTGACTCTTTGCGACCCGATGAATCGCAGCACACCAGGCCTCCCTGTCCATCACCAGCTCCGGAGTTCACTCAGACCCACGGCCATTGAGTCAGTGATGCCATCCAGCCATCTCATCCTCTGTCGTCCCGTTCTCCTCCTGCCTCCAATCCCTCCCAGCGTCAGAGTCTTTTCCAATGAGTCAACTTCATATATCTCCTTCCTTGTGAACCTCCTCCCATCTCCCTCCCCATCCCACCCTTCCAGGTTGATACAGAGCCCCTGTTTGAGTTCCCTGAGTCATACAGCAAATTTCACTGGCTATCAATTTTACATGTGGTAATGTAAGTTTTTATGTTACTCTCTCCATACAACTTACCCTCTCTTTCCCCACCCCTTCCTATGTCTATAAGTCTGTTCTCTATGTCTGTTTCTCCATTGCTGCCCTGCAAATAAATTCATTGGTACCATCTTTCTAGATTCCATATATGTGCATTAGTATATGATATTTATCTTTCTCTTTCTGACATACTTCACTCTGTATAATAGGTTCTAGGTTCAACCACCTCATTAGGACTGACTCAAATGCATTCCTTTTTATGAAAGTGAAAAGTGCAAGTGAAAGTCACTCAGTTGTGTCCAGGAACTCCCTGGACTATACAGTCCATGGAACTCTCCAGGCTTGAATACTGGAGTGGGTAGCCTTTCCTTTCTCCAGGAGATCTTCCCAACCCAGGGATCAAACCCAGATCTCCTGCATTGTAGGTGGATTCTTTACCAGCTGAGCCACAAGAAAAGCCCAAGAATACTGGAGTGGATAACCTATTCCTTCTCCAGGGAATCTTCCTGACCCAGGAATCGAACTGGGGTCACCTTCATTGCAGTCAGATTCTTTACTGACTGAAACATGAAGGAAGCCCTTCCTTTTATGGCTGAGTTATATTCCATTGTATATATGTACCATTCATCAGTTGATGGACATCTAAGTTGCTTCCATGTTCCAGCTATCGTAAATAGTGCTCCAGTGAACACAGGGGTACATGTGTATTTTTCAATTTTTGTTTCCTCAAGGTATATGCCTAGGAGTGGGATTGCTGGGTCATATGGTGATTTTATTCCTAGTTTTTTTTTTTTTTTAAGGAATCTCCATACCATCTTCCATCGTGGCTGTATCAGTTTACATATCCACCAGCAGTGCAAGAGGGTCCCCTTTTCTCCACACCCTCTCTAGCATTTATTGTTTGTAGACTGTTTGGTGATGGCCATTCTGACCAGTACTTTGGCTACCTGATGTGAAGAACTGACTCATTGGAAAAGACCGTGATGCTGGGAAAGATTGAAGGCAGGAGGAGAAGGGGACAACAGAGGCTATCTTTGCCCCACTGTATACTCTTTCCTCCTTTGTAAAAAAAAAAGAACCCATAGGTGTGTGGGTTTATTTTTTGGCTTTCTATCTTGTTCCATTGGTCTATATTTCTGTTTTTATGCTAGTACCATACTGTCTTGATGACTGTAGCTTTGCAGTATAATCTGAGTCAGGAAGGTTGATTCCTCCAGCTCCATTATTCTTTCTCAAGCCTGCTTTGTCTATTTGGGGTTTTTTGTGTTTCCGTATGAACTGTGAAATTTTTTGTTCTAGTTCTGTGAAAAATGCCATTGGTAATTTGATAGGGATTGCATTGAATCTATAGATTGCTTTTGGTAGTTTAGTCATTTTCCCAATATTGGTTCTTCCAACACAGGAACATGGAATATATCTCCATCTGTTTATTTCATCTTTGATTTCTTTCATCAATATCTTAAAATTTTCTGTATACAGTCTTTGTCTCCTTAAGTAGGTTTATTCCTAGATGTTTTATTATTTTTGTTGGCAGTGGTGAATGTGCTTGATTCCTTAATTTCTCTTTCTGATTTTTCATTGTAAGTTTATAGGAATTTTTCATAGTAAGTTTTAAGTAAGTGATTTCTGTATGAGTGTGTAGACGTTTTGATGATGGCCATTCTGACTGGTGTGAGATGATACCTTATCATGGTTTTGATTTGCATTTCTCTCTCTAATAATGAGTGATGTTGAACATCTTTTTATGTGTTTGTTAACCACCTGTATGTCTTCTTTGCAGAAATGTCTGTTTAGGTTTTTTGCCCACTTTTTGATTGGATTGTTCATTTTTCTAGTATTGAGCTGCATGAGCTGCTTGTAAATTTTGGAGATTAATTCTTTGTCAGTTGTTTTGTTTGCTATTATTTTCTCCCATTCTGAGGGCTGTCTTTTATCCTTGCTTATAGTTTCCTTTATTGTGCAAAAACTTTTAAGTTTAATTAACCCCACTTGTTTATTTTTGTTTTTATTTCCATTATACTGGGAGGTGGGTCATAGAGGATCATATTGTTATTTATATCCGAGAGTGTTCTACCCATGTTTTTCTCTTAGAATTTTATAGGTTCTGGTCTTACATTTAGGCCTTTAATCCATTTTAAGTTTGTTTTGTGTATGGTGTTGGAAAGAGGTCTAGTTTCTTTCTTTTACACAGAGTTGGACCAGTTTTCCCAGCACCACTTGTTGAAGAGATTGTCTTTCCACCTTTGTATATTCTTGCCTCCTTTGTCAAAGATAAGGTGTCCATAGGTGTGTGGATTTATTCTATTTTGTTCCATTGATCTATATTTCTGTCTTTGGGCTGGTACCATACTGTCTTTATGTCTATAGGTTTGTAGTATAGTCTGAAGTCGGGAAGGTTGATTCCTCCAGTTCCATTCTTCTTTCTCAAGATTTCTTTGGCTATTCAGGGTCTTTTGTGTTTCCATACAAATTGTGAAATTATTTGTTCTTGTTCTGTGAAAAATACCATTGGTAGTTTGATAGGGATTGCATTGAATCTGTAGATTGCTTTAGGTAGTATATTTATCTTCAGTATATTGATTCTTCCAATCAAAGAACATGGTATATTTTCCTTCTGTTTGTGTCATATTTGATTTCTTTCATCAGTGTTTTATTATTTTCTGTATATAGGCCTTTTGTTTCCTTAAGTAAATTTATTCCCAAGTTTTTTATTATTTTCATTGCAATGGTGAGTGGGATTGTTTCCCTAATTTCTGTTTCTGATTTTTTCATTGTTAGCATATAGGAAGTCTAGGGATTTCTGGGTATTAATTTTATACCCTGCAAGTTTACTATATTCATTGATTAGCTCTATTAATTTTATGGTGTCATTAGGGTTTTCTATGTAAAGTATCATGTCATCCACAACAGTGACAGTTTTGCTTCTTCTTTTACAATATGAACTCCTTTTATTTCTTTTTCTGATTGCTATGGCTAGGACTTCCAAAACTATGTTCAATAGTAATGTAAGAGTGGCACCCTTTTCTTATTCCTGATTTTAGAGGAAATGCTTTCAATTTTCCACCATTGAGGGTGTTTGCTGAAGGTTTGTTATATATAGTTTTTATTATGTTGAGGTATGTTCCTTCTATGCCTACATTCTGGAGAGTTTTTATCATAAATGGGTGTTGAATTTTATCAAAGGCTTTTTCTGCATGTATTGAAATAATCATATAGTTTTTATCTTTCAATATGTTAATATGGTATATCACATTAATTTGCAAATTTTGAAGAACCTACTTCACTCTTTACGACAGTCTTTAGGTCTGTATGTCTCTTCAAAGGGCACTGTTTAATTCCTTTTTACGATGACTGGGTAATATTGCATTGTATATATGTACCACATCTTCTTTATCTATTCCTCTGTTGATAGACATTTAGGTTGCTTCAGTGTCCTAGCTATTGTAAATAGTGCTGCAATGAATACCAGGGTGCATATATCTTTTGAATTATGTTTTCTCTGGGTTTATGTCTAGGAATGGGATTGCTGGGTCATATGGTAGTTCTGTTTTTAGTTCTTTAAGCACTTTTCATACTATTTTCTATAGTGGCTTTGTCAGTTTTCATTCCCACCAATTTAAAGGGGTTCTCTTTTCTCCACACCCTCTCCAGCATTTACCATTAGCAGATTTTTTGATGGTGGACATTCTAAACGGCATGAGGTAATACCTCATTGTAGGTTTGATTTGTATTTCTCTAACAGTTGGTGATGTTAAGCACCTTTTCATGCTTTGTTGGCCCTCTATATGTCTTAGAGAAATGTCTGTTTAGGTCTTCTGCTCATTTTTTCATTGGATTTTTTTTTTTTTTAAATATTGAGGTACATGAACTGTTTGCATATTTTGGAGATTAATCCCCATCAGTTGCTTTGCTTGCAAATATTTTCTCCCATTTTTAAAAAAATTTGTATTTTAACTTTAGTTTACTTTACAATACTGTATTGGTTTTGCCAAACATTGACATGAATTCACCACGAGTGTACATGCATTCCCAAACATGAATCCCCTCCCACCNATCTTTAATCCATTTTGAGTTTATTTTTGTGTGTGGTGTTAGAAAGTGATCTAGTTTCATTCTTTTACAAGTTGTTGACCAGTTTTCCCAGCACCACTTGTTAAAGAGATTGTCTTTACTCCATTGTATATTCTTGCCTTCATTTTGTTTATGGGTTTCTTTGCTGTGCAAAAGCTTTCAAGTTTAATTAGGTCCCATGTATTTGTTTTTGTTTTTGTTACTACAAGAGGTGAGTCAAAAATGATCTTACTGCAATTCATGTCAAAATATTCTGCTTGTTTTTTTCTAAGAGTTTATAGTATCCAGTCTTACACTTAGGTCTTTAACACATTTTGATTTTATTTTTGTGCATGGTGTTAGGGAATGTTCTAATTTCATTCTTTTACATTCTTGTCCAGTTTTATCACCACCACTTACTGAAGAATCTGTCTGTTCTCCATATTGTTTCCTATGCCATAGATTTAGGTGACCATAGGTGCCTGGGTTTATCTCTGTGCTTTCAATCATGTTCCTTTGGTCTATATTTCTGTTTTTGTGCCAGTACCATAGTATCTTGATTACTGTAGCTTTGTAGTATATAGTCTGAAGTGAGGGAGCCTGATTCATCCTGCTCCATTTTTCTTTCTTGAGATTGATTTGGCTGTTGGGGTCTTTTGTGTTTCCATACAGATTGTAAAATTTTTTATTCTAATTCTGTGAAGAATGCCATTGGTAACTTGATAGGGACTGCCTATATGACTGCCTTGGGTCATATAGTCATTTTCACAATATTGATTCTTCCAATCCAAGAACACGTTATATCTCTCCTTCTGTGTTGTCTTTGATTTCTTTCATTAACATCTTATCGTTTTCTGTGTGCACGTCTTTTGTCTCCTGTGTTGTTGTTTAGTTTTTCAGTTGTCTCTGACTCTTTTCTGACCCTGTGGTCTGTAGCCTGCCAGACTCCTCTGTCCATGGGATTTTCCAGGTAAAAACACCAGAGTGGCTTGCCATTTCCTATTCCAAGGATTTTCCTGACCTGGAATAGAACCTGAGGCTCCTGCCAAATCTCCTGGACTGCAGGCAGATTCTTTATGACTGAGCTATCAGGAAAGCCCATCTTTTGCCTCCTTAGGTAGATGCAGTTCTAGGTATTTTATTCTTTTCATTGCAATGGTCAATGGGATTGTTTCATGAATTCTCTTTCTGGTCTTTTATTGTTAGTGTATAGGAATGCAAGTAATTTCTGCATATTCACATTTTATCCTGTAGCTTTATGAAATTTATTGATTAGCTCTACTAGTTTTCTGGTGGCCTGTTTAGGATTTTCTATATATAGCATCATGTCATCTGCAAACAGTGACAGTTTTGCTTCTTCTTTTCCAATTTGGATACTTTTATTTCTTTTTCTTCTGTGACTTCTATGGCTAGAACTTCCAAAACTATGTTGAGTAGTAGTGGTGAGAGTGGACACATTTGTCTTGTTCCTAATCTTGGAGGAAATGCTTTCAATTTTTCACCACGGAGAATGATGTTAGCTGTCGGTTTGTCTTATATGGCCTTTATTATGTTGAGATAGATTCCCTCTATGTCCACTTTCTGGGGAGTTTTTATCATAAATGGATGTTGAATTCTGTCAAAAGCTTTTTCTGCATTTATTGAGATGATCGTGTGGTTTTTATTCTTCAATTTGTTAATATGATGAATCATACTGATTGATGTCCATATATTGAAGAATCCTTGTATCCCTGGGGCTCAGTTGGTAAAGAATCTGCCTGCAGTGTAGGAGACCTGGGTTCGATCCCTGGGTTGGGAAGATCCCCTGGAGAAGCAAATGGCAACCCACTCTAGTACCTTGCCTGGAAAATCTCATGGACAGAGGAGCATGGTGGGCTGCAGTCCATGGGGTCACAAAGAGTCAGACACGACTGAGTGACTAACACTTACTTATTTCCTTACTTATATCCCTGGGATAAATCTCATTTGATCATGGTGTATATTTCTTTCAATGATTCAGTTTGCTAGTATTTTATTGAGGATTTTTGTGTCTAAGTTCATCAGTGATATTGGCCTGTAATTTTCTTTTTTTGTGATATCTTTGTCTGGTTTTGGTATCCTGGTGGTGTTGTAGAATGAGTTTGGGAGTGTTTCTCCCTCTGCAGTTTTTTTTGGAAAAGTTTGAGAAGGATGAGTGCTAGCTCTTTTCTAAATGTTTGATAGAATTCACTTGCGAAGCCATCTGGTCCTGGAATTTTGTTTGTTGGAAAATTTTTAATCAAAGTTTCAATTTCATTGCTTATAATTGATCTGTTTATATTTTCTGTTTCTTCATGATTCAGTATTGGAAGGTTGTACTTTTCTAAGAATTTATCCATTCTTTGCAGGTTGTCCATTTTATTGGCACATAGTAGCTTGTATAGCTGGGAGGGATTGAGGGCAGGAGGAAAAGGGGACGACAGAGGATGAGATAGATGGCTGGGTGGCATCACCAACTCCATGGACGTGAGCTTGAGTGAACTCCAGGGGATGGTGATAGACAGGGAGGCCTGGCATGCTGTGATTCATGGGGTCGCAAAGAGTCGGACATGCCTGAGCAGCTGAACTGAAATGAACTGAACTGAGCTTGTATAGTCTCTTATGATCCTTTGTATTTTTGTGGTATCATTTGTAACTTCTCCTTTTTTATTTCTAATTTCATTCATTTGAGTCCTTTCCCTGTATTTTCTTGATGAATCTGACTAAAGGTTTATCAATTTTGTTTATCTTTTCAATGAAATACTTTTTATTTTAATTGATCTTTACTAACGTTTTCTTCAGCTATATTTCATTTATGTCTGCTTTGATCTTTATGATTTCCATCCTTCTCACTTTGGGTTTCTTTTTAGTTCTTTTTTGTCTAGTTGCTTTAGATGTAAGGTTAGGTTATTTATTTGAGATTTTTCTTATTTCTTTGTGTAGGATTGTATTGCTATAAACTTCCTTCTTTGAACTGCTTTTTCTATATCCCATAAGTTTTGGATCATCATTGTTACCTTATCTTGGAAAACTATATGCATCTATACCTTATTCAATATAGGGGGAAATGAAGGATTATCACTTTCCAAATGACAGCACATATGTCTCTATGGAAATGCAGAATATTCATTTACTTTTAATAGGAGAGAATTTCTGTCACAAAACAATAAAAAAAAAAATAGTAGGTAATGGTGAAGACTGTTAATCAACGAAACTTTACTGAGGATAGTGAGTTGCACAGAAGTGTCAGAACCTAGCCAACCTAGGTCTCACTTGCTTTTCACATTCTACAAAAGGGTTTGTTTATCATAAATATCTGGCATATACAATGCAAATCGATTTTAAGTTAATTCAGTTTATCTCTATGATGAGCTTTCATGGAAGGTGGATTTTAAATAAACAGAGTTGTGAAGCACAATATATGGACATCTGTGCATCTAGTCTACTCTGTATTTTCTTCTTTCTACCCTTTCAGCTTATATCGAAGCAGCTAGAAGCTTTGTTGCAATTTTCCTGCACATTACTCATTACCAGTCTTGCATAACCAATTAACACTTTTTATTTCACCTCTTTGATGAAATGAGACAGCTGGATATAGCAGATACACACAAAATCTATGATTCCTTTAGATTTCCCTTTGTGGTTTTGCTACCATAGTTGAATGACCTTGAGCAAGTAATTTTCTCTTTTGATGCTCGATATCTTCATCTCCAAATAAAAAATTTAACTAGATTAAGTGTAAAGGTCCCTTAAAATTTGCTCCTCTGTATTTCCTGATACTTAGCAGTTCTGTCATAATGCAAAGGTATGGCGGATATTTAGGTTTTCCTTGTTCCCATGAGTTCCTAACAGGAATTTTTCATGTTTTCTTACTCCATAAAACTCAGAAATTAATAGATTTATTTTATCTGTCAGGTATTGAGGACTCTGCTAGCAATTGTGGTGCAAGAGGCTCACAGGGTTGCCATTGATATGGTTGGTAAATTAGTTAAGGTGTGACTAAATGAACTTGGCCTGGGAAAAATAGGGCCACTGTGGGTGTGAGGAGTGAGGGTGGAATTTCATTGAATTCACTGTGAATGAGAAATTGAAAGGGACAAAGATAGGACAGTGGCTGTTACGTGGCTTTCAGAGAAGAGAAAAAAGAGACACTGGATATCCTCATACAGAAAGAACACTTGGAATCGAGAGTGCATAGTATAAGCTTAATTTATCATTTTGTGTTTCATTATATAAATCAGGCTGCTATGAATTGACAGTCCATTAAAACAGTACTGATACTGCCAACTCTATAATAATGAGAATATAATGTACTAGAATCTGTAAGCCCTTTCTATATACATCATCTCATTCACTTTTCCCAGTAATTTTATAAGGTGATGCTCATTTTCCAGGTGGCATTATGATGTACCACCTATCTTGTAGAAAAGTATCCAGATAGGTAGAGACTTCCAAAACCATAGAATCTGTTACTAAACAGATACCCGTGTTTCCTGAGAGGTCACTTTTCCAATCTAGTGATGATTGAGCTGTTTCTGAATTTGTGTTTGCAGAAAGACTTGTCCTTGGCTATAGTTTTTGTTTTTTTTTTAATCTAGACTGTAATTTGTTTTCTCATTATTGTTATGGCATCTATCTAAAGCTGACTGCATACAAGTAAGGTAAAATCAGATTGTATTTGTCAGATTATGCTAGAATATGCTATGGAAGAAAATAATTCTCAAATGTTAGTGGTTTAAAATTTATACATACTACTATATATGTATTCTTCTATTGCTCTTTCCCCTGTGCTTTTTCATTCTGTGTATGCCATTCTCAGGGTCAAAGGGTGAAATGATAGAAGATTAAAATGATTCTTAAAATTTCTGCTTGATAGGCATAAGTCATTCATTCTATTTGTCAAAACAAGTCACATGAGCAAGTCTGATGTCTATAAGGTGGGATACATACTTCTCTTACACAAAGGGCCACCTGAAGGCTTCTATAGCGATGGATTTGGGAGAAAGAGATAGCAAATACTTAAAACTACAAAACTGTAACCAAACTTACCATTATAATCTTCATGCTATACATGTCCCACCTAGTGAGTACCTGTAGCTCAAAATCACATGTCAGGATAAGCCACGCCACAGCAAGGGGAAGGAATAACTTACTCCCAAAGAAAATAGAGCCCAGGCTTAAAAATGTCCCTTATCCTGAGAATTCTCCTCTTGAAAAGGGAATTTTCGTCAAGCCCACTTCACTTTGCCAGTGACCTAGAGTCATGGTTTCCTACTCATGTGAAATTGGCTTCAGAAGGAGCAGGTAAAAATACACAATGTTAATGTGAAAATTATTGTAGGGTGATGTGAACTGTCAAGTTTTATATATCTGGGCAAGATATCTCTTGCTATACTGCTGGGACAGTGTTATTAATTATGATAGAGAACAAGTCTATAAATAGTGGTCCCATGCTAAATTCAATTTTACAGATATTAGGTAGGGGTAACTTCTAAGAAACAATTAACTAGAATTACCCTCTTGTCAGGAAGAGTAAATAATTGAACATGATTTAATAATGAATGGCCACAAAATGATGAAAAGCTCAAGCTTTCTTGATTACTGTTACTTTTTGCAAGGAAAAATATCCTTAATATTTTAATGGTGCTATATAAGAAAAGAGTATGAACAGAGCAGTTTCAATGAGCTATAATTTAACTACTTCCTCTCTAAAACAGTCTTAAAATTAATTCCGTTCCTCTATTTTAGAGATGAAGTACATAAAATACAGTGCTATCAATAATTTAAAACATTTCCACATGGCTAGTTATTAGTAGAACTATAACTTATCAATGGGCATCTATTTTCCCAAGCTACTATATCCTGGCCACTACCTAAGACTAAGCTAATATAAAAATAAATTTTCATTTCATTGGATGATACTGAATTAGCGAGTAGTAGGATATGTTTTCTTTAGTTCTAAAAATCTTCCACTACTAATCTACACAGAAATAAATAGAGTAGATAATGATATGATGATGTGTACATTAAAACCAGCTTTCATTGAACATTTCACATAAGAGATGCACTATACTAAGTACTTTACAAGATTATGTAAACCTGCAGTGGCTTTACAAGGTACATCTTATTGTTAGTTCCCTGATGATATAGCTGGTCCGTGGCAGAGCCAGGATTTTAATGTGTGCTCTGACAGAGGGCCACAGTGTTTTTGCTGGGTCTCATTTGTAGGAAGCAGTGATTTCGTTTTCATTAAGGCAGAAGGCTATTCACATAAACAGGTGTGTATGTGTGTGTGTATTATGTGTGTATGTGTGTAACATAATAAAGAACACATGTTTTCAGTGTACCTTATGTCACTTGCATGTTGCAACAACCTGGTATGTTTTGTTATTCAAGTTAATGGCAATATTCAAAGTGCTGATAACTGACTCTATCCTGGTAGATCCAATTTTCTTCTTATAAAGATAAGAAGAGGAATTAATAGAAGTATCTTGAACAAGACTAGGCAAAATGCTTCCTAGTACCAAAAACACTATGACAGAAAGGAAAACTCTGGATACAATTATGTCAATACTATATTAGTAAAACATCATTCTTAGTAAAATCTGAAGGGAAAAAAAAACAATTCTTGACTAGGGATAAGAAAATTTGGCCTTAAGTCTTAACAGGCCTTATAATGGGTACATACATCTCTGGGCAAATCATGTAACCTCTTGAACCTTACTCTGGTTATCTGTAAAATGGAAGAATTATGATTGTCCCATCAGAGTTGCTATGAGACTTAACTGAGGTAAGCATCTGAAAACACATAGGGAATTGTGAATAGCTTTGGAAATAGATGACAATTTGATCATAATATAATTGTACTTTCTCCTCTTTCTCATTCCTTTCTCTAATTTTTGTAATGAAAAAGTTTCTGCATGAAAATTCCAGGCACATTTAATGAATATGAGAAAATAAAAGTTATTTATAATATATTGAAAATTTGTAGAAGGTAGTGAAGGCAATGGCAACCCACTCCAGTACTCTTGCCTGGAAAATCCCATGGATGGAGGAGCGTCATAGGCTACAGTCCACGAGGTCACAAAGAGTCGGACACAACTGAACAACTTCACTTCACTTCACTTCAGTGATTGATTCCACTCCTGCTTGTTTTGTACACTTCCAGTGAGACCACAGAAAAGGAAGAAAGCTGAATTGTGTCCAAAAAAGGGCAGAAGTGTGAGTGGGAGTGCTCTTTTAATAGCTGTTCTGAAGAGTGGCTTTGAAAGAATAGTGCTTGAGGATTCGGGAAGGTAGGATTAAATTGACTTGTTGACTGACCTGGACTAATTTGGAATGTCTAACACACACACATTTGCCAGATGCATCAGAGGAGTTCATTATTTTTCATTTCACATTACTAACAATACTCTTTGCTGTGGTTACATAATAAAGACAAAACCATGCATGTCACAGACACCCTGGACTTGCCCAATCAAGTTACCTTATTCTCTAGATTAAAAAAAAAAAAAAAATGAAGTCCAGAGAGGTGAAACAGCTTGCCTAAGTTCTCCCAGCTAGTTTCATAGGAAATGAAGCATCTCCCAAGTGGTTTCCAGATCTCATCTAAGCCTCTCTGTTAAGTTCTATAACTCAGAGTTTACTTTGGCAGCTCCTCTCTCTTGCATCAGATATTGAAATAGAAGAAAAGAGAATTAGAAGAAAGATAAAAATTAAGAGAGAATGACTGAGTTAGAAGGTCACCTATGTCTACTTTCTGTGTATTCTGGAAGATGTTAGTAGTCGTTACTTTCTGAGGAGTAAGGTACTTGTGGCTCAGCATCTTTGATGGTGTTTGTAACTATGCAGCATTAGTTGAAATATCTTAGAGTGATGAAAGAAAGCTAGAGTAGAGAGTCTTAAAACCTAGATTCTATTTCCAGGCCTGTCTCTAACATGTCCATTATATCCTTGATCAAAACCATTTGTGTGTCAGTTTCTTTTCTGTCAGATATACATGGCATTAACTGGAGTCCTTTTTCAGAAAAGTATGGAGAGAATCAAATGTGAAATGAGATAATGAATGTGAACATGCTTTACAATCAAGTGAGGCACATAGCACAGGCAAAGCATCACCAACATGGCTTTAATAACTATCCATGAGGACCCTTTAGATCTGAAGTTCTAAGGTCATGCCTTAGAGCTCAGATATATATACACACACCCTTATACCAGTAAGGAAATTGAGACATGAGAAAAATGAATCATTCCTCCCAGTTCCAGAAGGTGCAAGACTGGGAATGTGACTCAATTTCCTGCTTCTCACTCCTGGGTTCCTGTGATAAGGTTTTGTCACCAAACCTAATAAGGATGACAAGCTAATAATAATCAGGAATATTATTAAAGACATATAAAAGTTTTTTTTTTTTTTCTTTTTTGCTACTCTTGAGGGGGAACTGCTATTAAAAGATCAAGGCAAAAAGTAGAAATAAAAGGATGAAGGGAATAATATTCAGAGGAAGACAGAGAAAGAAGGAATTTGGGTGACCCTCAGGATTCACCTGGGAATTTGGATGACCCCTGGCTTTCACAGGAAGCCAATAAGAGCCCTGAAGCTTTGACAGGGCTAAAAGTCCACGGGGATTTGAGGGAAAGCAGAGAAAGGAACATTCAGCCATCTAACTTTCCTGGGACTTGAAAGTTCAGGTTTGAGATGAGGAATGTAGGATGGAAAACATTTTGAAATGAAAACTCACATAGAGATTTGGAAACAGATTTTAAGTGGATTCTCATTTCATTTCAAAACATTCAGTGTAGTCTCTTGCATCTACATGTTGATGCAAGGAAAGTTACAACACTCTGCATTAGTGCTAGTTTCTGTTCTGTTTGGGATTGAGAGAAACAGATGTTCACCTCTTGAGAACTGATGGCTTCCTTGAACACCTCTATCAAGATAATTGCTATATTTTGTGTTTTACAACATCACAGTTATCCAGCATTGTAATAATTAATCATGTGATTTATTGAAAGCATACTATGTGCAACAAAGTGCCTACGGCAATTTCTATAAAGTATCTCTTTCAAGTATCCCCATAAGTATCTCAAAGCAGATATGATGAGTCCCCAACTTTCAGAGATAAGAAGAAACTTTTTTTTTTTCTGTTATTCAAGGAAATTAGTCTGAGCCTTCAAAGTCAATAAGATAAGTAGGGGATTTGAAATTAGATCAAACAGGCCACAAATTCCAGGTTCTTAAACACCCTGCTCTGTAAGATTCTTTCCAAAGATGCCTTTGATGAGGGATGAGTGTGAAGAGGAAGAAAAAGAGTTCTGGGTGTAAAATTTATTTAAAAACCACTGTAAGCTGAGACCAGCATGCCTAGGAGGCACTTGTCAATACACCGCTAGGTTATGTTGAAGGCAGGCTCGAGGATGGTGTTCTGTCACCATGTGTTAACTGATGAAAAGACAAATTGTAAAGGTCACCTGTCAGGCACCTGAATGTGCTTCCTTATTTCTAAGGCTTATATAGCACTGAATTTCTCCAACTCTAGGAATAGAAACTCAATATAGGTTAGGGAATTAATGCAAATTAGTGGGTAAACTTATTCAAAATAGATAGATATGTGGTTTCTATACTTTTTTCTTTTAACTGACTCAGGACTTTCATTGCTTTAATGAAAATATACCTTAATTTTAGGGAAAAGTTTTGTTTTTTTTTTTAATCCCCCAAAGGTTTTCTTTTTCTTTCTTTTTTCTTTTTTTGCTATGGAGGTTACTGATTCCTAGTGGCAAAGTTATTTATTCCTTTGGTCTATGCAGATAATATAGCCATTTTACAAATTTAAAAATTGAAATCTCAGGATAAATAACGCCCAAGGTCACACGGCCAGTGAGTTGAATAGCCAGAATTCAGGCTCAGTCCAGACTGTAAAACTGCCCCTATTCATCTGTGTAACACCAGCAAACTCTCCCGGGAGTGGCTCCAAGCTCTGGTTAGGTCCTTTCTTTGGGGTCAGCTAAATCAGCTAACCAAATAACTAAGCTCCTTATTTATTGAGGGCCTCCTATGTTCTAAGAATCATTAATAGGCTCAAGATGAGCAATTAGACATAGTCCTTGTCCTTGAGCAGCTCTCAGTCCAATGGGGTGACAATGAGCTGGATCTAATCAAATTTTAAATAGTTCTTACATGAATCTCTACGTAACAAGCCTGGTGGAGTATCACACACAAAAATCTGTTACTATACCAGAACACATTAGTGCACATATGCTTCAATAGCATGTCATCCTCACTCTTATTTTTTCTGAATTAAAAAGCCATTACCTAAAAAATATTGCAAATCTTAAAATACCTTAATATGTGTTTGGAATAGAATTTCAAAGTATTGGTACAGTCATTATCCAGTTTAAGTGCTACTGAAGTTTATAACTGTGACTGCTCTTGGGGCTTACTTTAGTGAATTGCTAACCTCCACCCACCCCTTTCTGTCAGTTGGGATGCTCACTCCCATGCCTGATGCCTCCCAGTTGGAGGTGGTAGGAGAGAGGTGTCTGCAGAGACCAACTGCCATCCTAGCCCTCTGAGGACTGGGCTTTGCTTGGGAAGCCCTTAGGAAAACATCAGCCAGTGTGGCATTTCTATAGCTCTGCCTGCTTAATGTTGAGTGAGAAGCTGTTTGGTTTCTACTTGCCTTCCCCCATCTTTTACATTCATTTTTGGCCCATGGAAATATCATCATGAGCTTTGCATGCAGATAGATCTAATGTGTCTGTAGCTCTAGATTTAATAGTCATTTGATGTTGCTTCCAACCTTTGAATCTATCCTCAGTCCCTTAGGAGTCTTTTCTGTGGCCCAGGAAAATAGAATAGATAATAGTCAAGGACAGTATTGAGATCTCTTTGAGATCTTTTGTCCTAGTGTTACAATTTCATGTTTAAACATGAAATTATACCCACTAGACTTCTCTGTACAAAGGAGATATTAGGAAGCTATAGTAAGCACTTCATCACCATCGTTTTCAATTGACTCAGTGGTAAAGAATCCCCCTGCCAATGTGGGAGACACAGGCTTGATCCCTGGGTTGGAAAGAGCCCCTGGAGAAGGAAATGGCAATCCTCTCCAGTATTCTTGCCAGGGAAATCCTATGGACAGAGGAGCCTGGTGGGCTACAGTCCATGGGGTCACAAAGAATCGAATATAACTTAGAGACTAAACAGCAACATAAATTATATAATTATATTATGTAATTACTGATTATATAATAATTAAATGAAATTTCAGGGCCTTTGCAATTACAAGGCACTATATAACTCTAGTGGATCGTTTGTAAAGCATTGTACAGGAAGGGAGCCAGCCAGCTTAGATGAATAATTTCCATTAAAACATGGTACTGAAGTCCAAAATTGCTTTCACTAACCAAGGTATTTTTCAGTTAGTTACTTTTTTATTCATTTAGTACTTCTTGGCATATATTAGTATGATAAACATGAACAAAGAGTATTCATGATTCAAAGTTACATGAGATATGTCTTACTTTCAAGAAGCCTAAAGCCTAGTTATTTTAGTTTTATTTATTCAATAATTATAATGCTCTAGAAGCTGTCTTTACTCTCCTCATTTAATTCACTCAAGCTGGTCTATACAGCTACTTTTCCATACCACTGTTGAAAGTATTGACTGATGTCCTTAGCAAATTGAACACTTGAGGGTTGTGATTTACTCTACTACATGTACATATAATTCTGTCAAATTTAATATCTACCCAGAATCAGTTGGGTTTCTGCCCAAATCATTTTATGAATGTTGAGTTACTATTTTAATGATATATTCAATATTATATGAAGTCACAGATTTAAGTATGGACTAATTAAGATTGATTACAAAAATTACAAATATTAAAACAACTTTTACACTTGATGGATCTTAAATGAAAGAAGTTAGACATGTGGTCTACAAATTTAGGGTCAATTGATGTATGAAATGTGACACTTTGATATTATAGTTACATTATTTAATTACTGATTATACAATAATTAAATTACAAATGTCTTTGTAATTACAAAGCAGTATATAATTCTTTTGGATCATTTGTATAGCATTGTACAGGAAGGAAGACAGCCAGCTTAGAGGAATAATTTCCATTAAAACATAGTACTGAAATCCAACAGTGCTTTCACTAACCAAAGTAGCTAATTGAAGAACGCCTTGGTTAGTGAAAGCACTGTTGGGTTTCAGTACCATGTTTTAATGGAACCTTCTCGGCTAAGCTGTGCTTAGGTTTTCTCTAGTCATGGTGGGTGTGGGGGTTGCTGTTCTCTAGCTGCAACGCTCAGACTTCTTGGTCTGGTGGCTGCCCTTACTGTAGATCACAGGCTCTAGGATGCACAGGCCCAGTAGTTGTGGTGCACAGGACTGGATGCTTCTCTGTGTGTGGAATCTCCCTAGAACAGGGATCAAATCCTGCAGGTAGATTCTTCGCCACTGGACCACCAGGGAAGTCCGATTAAAACACATTTTACAAAATGGCATAAATCATATGTGTTAAAACATGATAAAAATCACTTCTGATTAACTGATCTACCACAAGCCCTTTCTATGTGATGAAACGGTATCTCCTTTATAAGCCTGAGGACAGACAAACTGCCATAAAGTACAACTTCATTATCCTTGGCAGCTCCTATAGGACCTGACACAGCGTAGATGCTTCATAAATGTCTGTTGTAGAATTGAAGGAAGATAGCTAGCTAAAACAATATGGAGATAGAAATATTTGAACTAATCCTTGAAAATAGGAAAAATCTTTACAGAGATGTGGAAAGAGCAGTTGTTTTTCAGTCACTAAGTCGGGTACTACTCTTTATGACCTCATGGACTGCAGCACGCCGGGCTTCCCTGTCCTTCACTATCTCCCAGAGCTTGCTCAAACTCATGTCCATTGAATCGGTGATGTCATCCAAGCATCTCATCCTCTGTCATCCTATTCTGCCCCTGCATTTAATCTTTCCCAGCATCAAGGTCTTGGATTTAGCATCAGCCCTTCTAAAGAATATTCAGGGTTGATTTCTTTTAGAATTGACTGGTTTGATCTCCTTGCTGTCCAAGGAACTATTAAGAGTCTTTTCCAGCACCACATTTCAAAAGCATCAGTTCTTTGGTGCTCAGTCTTCTTTATGGTCCAACTCTCACATCTGTACATGACTACTGGAAAAACCATAGCTTTGACTATATGGACCTTTGTTGGCAAAGTCATGTCTGATTTTTCATATGCTGTCTTGGTTGGTCATAGCTTTTCTTCCAAGAAATAAGTGTCTTTTAATTTCATGGCTGCAGTTGTTGTCCACAGTGATTTTGGAGCCCAAGAAAATAAAGTCTATCACTGTTTCCATTTTTTCCCCATCTATTTGCCATAAAGTGATGCGACTGGATGCCATGATCTTTGGTTTTTGAATGTTGAGTTTTAAGCCAGCTTTTTCACTCTCCTCTTTCACTTTCATCAAGAAGCTCTTTAGTTCTTCTTTGCTTTCTGCCATTAGGGTGGTATCATCTGCATATCTGAAGTTGTTGATATTTCTCCCAGAAATCTTGATCTAAGCTTGTGCTTCATCCAGCCCAGCATTTCACATGATGTAATCTGCATATAAGTTAAATAAGCAGGGTGTCAATATACATTCCCAATCTACTCTTCCCAATTTTGAACCAGTCCATTGTTCCATGTTTGGTTCTAACTATTGCTTCTTGACCTGCATACAGCTTTCTCAGGAGGGAGGTAAGGTGGTCTGGTATTCCCATCTCTTTAGGAATTTTCCAGTTTGTTGTGATCTACACAGTCAAATGCTTTAGCATAGTCAATGAAGCAGAAGTAGATGTTTTTTCTGGAATTCTCTTCCTTTTTCTATGATCCAACGGATGTTAGTAATTTGATCTCTGGTTCCTCTGCCTGTTCTAAATCCAGCTTGAACATCTGGAAGCTCTCAGTTCACATACTATTGAAGCCTAGTTTGAAAGATTTTGAGCATTACTTTGCTAGCATGTGAAATAAGCACAGTTGTGTGGTAGTTTGAACATTCTTTGGCATTGCCCTTCTTTGGGATTGAAATGAAAACTGACCTTTTCCAGTCTGGTGGCCACTGCTGAGTTTTCAAAATTTGCTGGCATACTGAGTGCAGCACTTTAACAGCTTCATCTTTTAGGATTTGAAATAGCTCAACTAGAATTCTATCAGCTCCACTAGCTTTGTTCATAGTAATGCTTCCTAAGGCCCACTTGACTTAACACTCCAGGATATCTGGCAAAGGTGAGTGATCACATCATCGTGGTTATCTGGGTCATTAAGAGCTTTTTTTGTACAATTCTTCTGTCCATTCTTTCTACCTCTTCTTAATCTCTTCTGTTTCTATTAGCTCAGAGTAGAAAGAGCATCCGTGTGTCCTCTTGAGAGTAAGGGATCATGTAATGTAATTTAAGATGTGTAGGCATATCTCAGATAAATGATTTACCATTCTGGGCTTGTACTTCTCACAATTGTTGGTCTTCAACAGAGAAGTGGAAATATGACATCAGGAAAATTAATTCCTGTTTTTGCTAAAAAGATCTTAGTTTGGCACTTGAATGTCTATGCATGTAAAATGGGCTTCTGTGGTGACTCAGACAGTAAAGAATCTGCCTATAATGTGGGAGACCCAGGTCCAATCCCTGAGTTGGGAAGACCCCTGGAAAAGGAAATGGCAACCCACTTCAATATTTTTGCCTATAAGATGTGGAAGAGCTAGATATCAAAGTGTCACAGGAAGCATACATGCATGCAGGGATAAATTAATGCTCTCACTAACATTGCAATGCCTTTGTTTTCAAGGCGAAAATCAGATTAAAATTATATAAAGAAGCACAATACAATTTGTGGGATTGAATGAGAAGAATTTCATATTAAATTAAATATTAATATTTAATAATAAAATTAATTAATAATTTTAATAATTTCCATATTTTACTAGTCTAGAACTTAAAATATTTTGCTGACTATATAAGGTACATACAGAGACACACAAAGAAACACACTGATGCATATGCTTCTTTATAATCTGACAAACTACTTAGATAATTGAAATAATTTTGAATTGTTCAGAGTTAAATGGAAGTCTTACTGGTTAAAATTAAGGAGAATGTTGAATATTTAAGTGCCGTTAATAGGTCCTTTGCTCTAGTAACTATGAGAGTTCGGCCTGCTGCAAGATTTTGCATGTAAGAATGAAATCAAACCAAAACTAAAGTAACTGCCCTGTTCTTCTATAAAATGCAGTTAGTATTGTTTCTTAACACAGGGTTATCATGAGAAGCTTAGGAACACACTGTAGGAAATGGGCCTTACCCCATGAATGACATAGTAAATGATAAAGTGGTATCTGTCTCTCCACTAGCATCCCACTGCTGTTATATCCCCCTTCTTGAAACAGTCATTTCCTCTATGGATAAATCATATACAACCTTCAAGCCCAGGTCTAGTGATACCGTGACCAGTTTGTGGCCAAAGTACTTACCAGAACTTACCATTGTTTACCAACTTGCTAAAATAAGACCCTAGAATACATGTGCATGTATGTGTGTGGGGGGGTGGGGGAGAGGTGTTATTTCTCCTTTCCTTCATACAAAAAATGTAGCAGACAATATTCTGTTCTATACTTTGACTTTTTTTACCTGATATATCTTAGAAATTCATAACAGCTCATAGTGTTTGTCCTGAAGCATGGTACTCCACTGTGTGGCTAGTTTATTTAGCCAGTCTGTATTAACAAACGTGCATTGTTTTCAACGTTTTGTTGTTACAAATACATGACTAATATGTGTGTGTGTGTGTGTATAAGTTAGTGTTGCAGAGGTGTATCTTCAGTCCTACTTAGTGGAAGAATATGTAAGTATGTATGTATTTAATTTTATGAGATATTGCCAAATTCCCCACAAAAAGGCTTGTGGAGCTTTGTACTTCCCACCATCAGTGATGACAGCATATGTTTCTGTACAGCCTTGAACAGGGTGTTTTGTCAAGCATTTCATTGTTGCTTGTTTAATAAACATAAAACATGTTTCAAGGAAAAGTAAGCCCCTGGACTTGTCTGCATCACGTGATTATCATGAGCTGCTCAGGAACAATTATAAACTACAACAGTACTTAAATATAATGACTGTACCAATACTTTCAAATTATATTCCAAAAACAGTTATTTAAGAAACATGTTTCCTGCCTCTTCAAATGGACTGTAAATACACTGAAAACACATGTATCAAAGACTCCTCTTGTGGCACAATTGAGAGTGGCTCTGTGGTGGAAGCTTAGAACATTCTTGGGGAAATGTCTAAAGCTTAGTTGGTCCCTGGGTCTTCTCGAGGAAACACAGTCAACATCTCTCAAGTTATGGAAATATCCTTATATTCCTTTTGTCTCAATGTAGTCCAAGAAAAAATTATTTTTAGAATCAAACTATATGACAGGATTATTTAAGTCACCAATAGCAGATTCAGCAGCTCAGAAAATGTGTCAAGATCTGGCTTCTCTCCATGTCATCCACCTTTTATGCATTGTGTTGGCTTCATCTTCAGACTCCACACAGAACCACTGTGGAGACCCAAATTCTCACTTGGTTACACTAAAATGGCTGCACTGAGAACAGACCTTGACTCCTCTCACGGCGCTGTCAAAGACAGACTCCCTGGCATTCCTAGTACTTCTCTGCTGTTGGCTTTAAATTTGGTCATGTTCACACTCCTAAACCAACTGCTCTAGGTGTGGGAATAGGATCCTTACAATAATCTCCATCCTAGGATCTGGAGTGTGGTGTGTACCATCCAAATTCAATGGCTGAGAAAGGAGCAGAATAAATTTCCCAAAGGAAATTAGGAAAACTGGTAAAAGAAAAAGGGAAAGAGAGACTAGTGAGTAAATGACCTGTAAAGATCTATAACATTGGCGCTCTTTTGCTTAAGCCTAGAGGATATTAGAATGAAATCCCAGTAATAATGAAAAAAATAGGAAACATCAAGTTAAAAATATATTAACATCAAATTGACCATTTCTTATGTAGTATTAAACTTAGAATTTAAGAGCAATCTATGGTGTCAGACTTTCAGCAGAATATATTTTCTTGTATTCCTTTGACAATATGTTGTTGGTAGATATGGCCTAGGATAGGAAACAGTGGGTTTTTTCAACAGAAAAATTATTATACAGCTTTATTAATTGTTTATTTTGGTCACTTTATAGGTTAGGAACAGAAACTAAAATTAATAATGTAGACGCAAAATGAGAAAGCTGGATAACAGCAGGTTATGAGTGCTGTATCAGTCCTTTGAGATGATGCTATCATAGCAGTCACAGGCCATGTCTAACTCCATAGGGGATGAATGAGTGGTTTTCTACCATGGTCCAGAGAGAAAGGAGAATGGGAATACTTGTGAACTGCACAAAGAACTCTACAAAAGTATAACACACATTTAATAAATATTTAACAGTTAGTTAATAAAAAGAGATTTTAAACTTGTATTCATATTACCACTGAAGCACACTTTTCCTTCTTAATTTAGTTGTGATGGGAGGACTTTGGAGCAAAGCAATAATACCAGGCAATAACAACAAAAATATTATTGTTAAAGTCAGATCTGCTATGTCCTCAGTCTGACTCTGCCACTCACTAGCCTGTTCTTGAGCAAGTCAGCAAATCACTTTAACTCCCTGGGCTTCAGTTTCCTCATCTTTACAATAAGACATGAAAGACATTTCTCATAGAAATATTGCGAAAATGACAATAAGAAACCATATAGAAAACACTATATACAATGCTAGGCAAATTTTAAGGATTCAATAAGCTGTAGTTTTTACAGTCCATAGTATCTCATCCACAATATTTGATTTCAAGTTACAGTATTCATTTGAAAATTAAAATTTTCCCCATTGTCATAAAAATAACATGACTTGATTTCAACTCATTTGATAGAAAGAACTGACCTAAAAAGACAGAAAACTTGTCAAAGACTTCATCTCATTTAAAGTATGAGCATCCATACATTTTCCTGAAGAAGCATAACTGTGTTTGATTATGGCTCTAGACCCTCCAGACCCTTCTTAATTATTCCATAACTGTGTCATATACATACTTACTTTTGTAAAATGTTTTTAGAAAATTGCTTTACAACATAGCTATCCCCAAAGAGGTGTAGAATAAGAAATTAAGCCTTTACTTAAATCTCTGCAGTTGATCCAAATGATTGTAGTACCTCTCATGTTGGTCATTGAAATGACTTAGAGATGACTGATCTTTTTCCACATTTTAGTAATGAAAGGGTTTGAAATAAAATGAGGAAATGGCAACTCACTCCAGTAATCTTGCCTAGAAAATCTTGTGGATGGAGGAGCCTGGTGGGCTGCTGTCTGTAAGGTCGCTCAGAGTTGGACACAACTGACGTGACTTAGCATGCATGAATGCCTTAGAGAAGGAAATGGCAACCCACTCCAGGATTGTTGCCTGGAGAATCCCAGGGACAGAGGAGCCTGGTGGGCTGCCATCTCTGGGGTTGCACAGAGTTGGACATGACTGAAGCGACTTAGCAGCAGCAGCAGAATTGCAAACCGGGCATGGAAGCAACCTAAATGTTCATTGACAGATGAGTGGATAGAGAGAATGTGATTGATATATACCATGGAATATTACTCAGCCATAGAAAGGAATGAAATTCATCCATTTGTGGTGATGAGAATGAACCTAGAGCCTGTTACAGAGTGAAGTAAGTCAGAGAGAGAAAAACATCATATGTTAATGTGTGTGTGTGTGTATATATTTATGGAATCTAGAAAATTGGTACTAATGAAACTATTTGCAGGATAGAAATAGAGATGCAGTTGTAGAAAATGGACTTGTGGACACAGGAAAGAGAGAGTGGGATGAACTAAGAGAGTCGAATTGACATATATATGTGCTACATTGTGTAAGATAGCTAGTGAGAACATGCTACACAGCACAGGGAACTCAGCTCAATGATCTGTGATGAAGTAGAGGGGTGGGATGGGGGAGGGAAGCTCCAGAGGGAGGGGACATATGTATATGTAGGGCTGATTCATGTTGTTGTAAAGCAGAAACTAACACAATATCATAAAGCAATTATACTGATTTTTTTTTTCCAAAGATAGGATTGGAAGCACACAGTGGTTGCTTTATTGCAAACCTTTGTTGATCAGTCCTTCATCCCTTTGATTTTTTTTTTAGAGTATGAATTCTCACAATATATTATGGGTGTTTCAGCATCACTCCTGCTACTTTATCAAGGTATAGATTTCTGGACCTCCCCCACCTCACACACACCCCATATTTGGACAATTAGAATCTCCAGAGGTGTGACCTTAGAGACAGCATTTTTAACAAGATCCCAAAGTGATTCTAAGGGGGAATAAAGTTTGAGAAGTGCTGCCTCAGATCCTAAGCATAAACTGGCCTTATTTCCTCTTGCTTAAGTGATTCTGTCTCACCCCAACAAATATCTTCCCATAGTACATTGTGTAATGAATTCTGCATCCCTGCTTCCAGGGGTATCATTTGAAGTCCCTTATAATGTATTTGATATGTTTTTTAGTCCCCTGGCATATTTTGTTATACCTTTCTTACTGCCAATGGTTGCCACCTGGGCTTTCTAAGTGAAGGTCCTGGAACAGCTCCTGGAAAAGGAAAGTACATTAACTTTCTTCAGAAAATTAATTCAGAAAGAGCAAAGAATACTAAGGAACTCTTGTTCTCCTTTTAGAAATGGCAGGGGTGTAACAAAAAGAATTGTTTGTTTCTTAGTACAACATCTGGTCAAATATATTGAGTTGTTTGGTAATGTAGGTATCTCTATGGCCAGACAGTACGGTGGAGACTCACATATTTCAAAAGGAAGCACCTGAACAGACATTAATTTGTACCTTAGAATCATTAACTTCCAACAGGCTTCAGCTCTTTAAACAAGATAGGAGAAGTATGGCCTCAGAAATTGGAAAAATTGAGTATTAAACTACAAACCGCTAGTTGAGCAGTTTATGAGTCACTCATGCTATTTATTTTAAATGAACATTTTTTTCATCTATAAAATGAAGAAAATATGTACCTCAGGGTTTATTTGGAATAAATAATAGAGAAGGCAGAGTAGAGTGCATGGACATTCAGTATTTCATGTAATAGGTTTATCTTCAACGCATTCTAGAATTGAATTATTCTTAGCAAAATAGCTTCAGAGAGACAGGAAAGCCAAGATATGCTTGTGAGCATCCTCATGTACAGCACAAGCATAAGTTACTAGCCCCAAGAAAATGAAGCTGTAGCTGAACAATTTTTGAGTAACCTCTGTGGGTGTCAGTGACAACATGAATGGCAAAGCAAAAATAAGTACAGGCTAAGAGATATAAATCCGTTTACCAAGCTGGCTATTTGTAAACTCCACTGAGATCAACAATATGGATTGCAAAATATAGAGGAGTATGAGCTAAGAAGTATAAAATAAGAATCTTTTAAAAGAAATTCCAAAGATAATTCTTAAAGTTGGTTGCCTGTGACTTTGTCTTAACATTCTTCCATGAGCATGTTGCAGGATATATTTTGAATTCTTCAACCAGAAGCCCCAATCTGTTCAGTCAGTTCAGTTCAGTCACTCAGTTGTGCCTCACTCTTTGCGACCCCGTAGACTGCAGCATGCCAGGCTTCCCTGTCCATCACCAACTCCTGGAGCTTACTCAAACTCATGTCCATCGAGTCGGTCATGCCATCCAAACATCTCATCCTCTGTTGTCCCCTTCTCCTCCCACCTTTAATCTTTCCCAGCATGAGGATCTTTTCCAGTGAGTCAGTTCTTTGCATCAGGTGGCCAAAGTATGGGAGTTTCAGCTTCAGCATCAGTCCTTCCAATGAACATTCAGGACTGATTTTCCTTAGGATGGACTGGTTGGATCTCCTTGCAGTCCAAGGGACTCTCAACACTCTTCTCCAACACCACCATTCAAAAGAATTAGTTCTTTGGTGCTCAGCTTTCTTTATAATCCAAGTCTCACATCCATACATGACCACTGGAAAAACCATAGTTTTGACTAGATGGACTTTGTTGGCAAAGTAATGTCTCTGCTTTTCAATATGAGTCTAGGTTGGTCATACCTTTCCTTCCAAGGAGCAAGCGTCTTTTAATTTCATGGCTGCAGTCACCATCTGCAGTAGTTTTGGAGCCCAAGAAAAGAAAGTCTCTCATTTTCCATTGTTTCCCCATATGCCTTGAAGTGATGGGACCAGATGCCATGATCTTAGTTTTCTGAATGTTGAGTTTTAAGCCAATTTTTTCACTCTCCTCTTTCAATTTCATCAAGAGGCTCTTTAGTTCTTCTTCACTTTCTGCCATAAGGGTAGTGTCATCTACCTATCTGAGGTTATTGATATTTCTCCTGGTAATCTTGATTCCAGCTTGTGCTTCATCCAGCCTGGCATTTCCCATGATGTAATCTGCACATAAGTTAAATAAACAGAGTGACAATATACAACGTACTCCTTTCCTGATTTGGAACCAGTCTGTTGTTCCATGTCTAGTTCTAATTGTTGCTTCTTGACAACTGGAGCATGGGAACTCCAGTATTCTTGCCTGAAGAATCCCATGGACAGAGGAGCTTGGTGGGCTACAGTCCACAGGTTTGCAAAGAGTTGNTTATATCATATTGTAGATTCCCTAACACTTTAGATTCCACATATAAGGGATATCATATAATATTTGTCTTTGTCTGTCTGACTTACTTTACTTAGTATTATATTCCCTAGGTCCATCCATGTTGCTGCAAATAGCTTATTTCATTTTTCTTATGGCTTAGTAATATTCCACTATATATTGGATATGTGATACATACGTACATATGTATGTATGTATGTATGTATACATACATATGGGCAGATGCAGGAGACGAGTTCGATCCCTGGGGTCAGGGAAGATTTCCCCTGGAGGAGAGCATGGGAACTCCAGTATTCTTGCCTGAAGAATCCCATGGACAGAGGAGCTTGGTGGGCTACAGTCCACAGGTTTGCAAAGAGTTGGATATGACCAAAGTGAATGAGCAGCATGCATATATATGTACATATGTGTGTGTGTATGAGATATATATATATATAACATTTTCTTTAGTCACTCATTTGTTGATGGACATTTAGGTTACTTCCATGTCTTAGCTATTGTAAATTGTGCTGCTATGAACATTGGGTGCATATCTTTCTGAATTAGTGTTTTCTCCAGATAGATATACCCAAAACTGGGATTGCTAAGTCATATGGCAACTCTATTGTTAGTTTTTAAAGGACCCTCCATACCATTCTCCATAGTGGTTGCACCAACTTACATTCCCACTAACAGTGTACAAGGGTTCTCTTTTCTCTGCAGTCTTTCCAGAATTTATTATTTGTAGGCTTTTTAATGATATCTATTCTGATCCATGATACCTCATTATAGTTTAGATTTGCATTTCTCTGATAATTAGTGATGGTGAGCATCTTTTCGTGTGTTTATTGGCCATCTGTATGTCTTTTCTGGAGAAATGTCTGTTTAGGTCTTTTGCCCATTTTTCAATTGGGTTGTTTGTTTTTTTGTTACTGAGTTGTATGAGCTGGTTGTATATTTTAGAAATTAAGCTTTTGTCGGTTGCCTCATTTGCAAGTACTTTCTCCTAGTCCATAAGCTGTCTTTTTGTTTTGTTTGTGGTTTTCTTTGCTGTGCAAAAGCTTATAAGCTGATTAGATCCTATTTATTTATTTTTGCTTTTATTTTTATGCTTTGGGAGACTGATATAAGGTAACATTTCTGTGATTTATGCCAGAGGATGTTTAGCCTATGTTCTTTTCTAGGAGTTTTATGGTGTCATGTTTTATATTTAAGTCTTTGAGCTATATTGGGTTTGTTTTTGTGTATACTGTGAAGATGTGTTCTACATTGATTTATACGTGGATGTCCAGCTTTCTCAGCACCACTTGCTGAAGAGACTGTCATTTCTCCATTGTATATTCTTGCCTCCTTTGTCAAAGATTAACTGACAGTAGAGGGTGAGTTTATTTCTGGGCTATCTATTCTGTTCCATTGAATCTGTATTTCTGTTTTTGTGCCAGTACCACACTGTTTTAATTACTATATCAGCTCAAAGAATTTTTAACAAAGGGAATGCACTCATGTTGTCCCTAACCAGATTAAAAATCCAGAGTTTTAACACCACAGAAGACTCCCTAATAGACCTTCAATACCCACTTGTCACTACCCCATCACTATTCTGATTTTTATTTTCTTAGCAGACTTTTAGTCTTAACATTTTCATAAATATGATTATATAGTATGTATAACTTTTCATCTGGTATCTTAGATTTATCTTAGCATGCATCTATATTTTGAGCAGCAATAGTTCATTTTTTTCACTGAAATTTGCAATTTCATGAATATATTCTATTCTACTCATGATGAATTTTAGGGGGTTTTAGTACTATAAATAATGTTGCTATAAACATTCATGCACATGTCTTTTTGGTGCATTTATACATTTTTTTCCATGTGTGCATATATATATATATATTTATCCATGAGTGAAATTTCTGTATTATGATGTATGCTAATACTCAGTTTTTGTAGAAACTGCAAGTTTCTCAAGGTGACTATATCAATTTACACTCTCACTACAAGTTTCAGATACTCTACTAGGCAATTTTCAGTGTCTTTTAAAAAATTTAATTAAAAAAAAGTTATCCATTCTTATGGTTAAATAGGCACATTCCATTGTAGTTTTACCTTGCATCTCCCTGATGACTAGTGAAGTTGAACAATTTTTCATGTGCTTATTGATCATTTGCCTATTCTTCCCTGTGAAGGGCTTGCTCAAGAATTTGTCCATTGGTTTTATTTATTTATTTATTTTTTGGAAGGGGGGTTGCTGTGCTGTCTTAGTTGTAACATGTGGGATCCTTGAGCTGCATGTGGGATATGTAGGGCTTCCCAAGTGGCTCAGTGGTAAAGAATCCACCTGCCACCGCAGGAGACTAGTGAGAGGTGGATTTGATCTCTGGGTTGGGAAGATCCCCTGGAGTTGGAAATAGCAACCTATTCCAGTACTCTTGCTTGGAGAATGCCATGGACAGAGTTGCCTGGTGGGTTGCAGTCCATAGGGTCATAAAGAGGCAGACATGGCTCAGCATGCATGCACACGCACTCAGGATCTTTAGTTACAGCATGCACACTCTTATTTACAGTATGTGGGATATAGTCCCCTGACCCAGGATTGAACCTGGGCCCTCAGGAACGCAGAGTCTTAGACACGGGACCACCAGGGACATCCCTGTTCATCATTTTTATCTTCTTTTTCTTATGGTTTTTAGGATCTCTTTACATACTCTGGATATGTCTTTTGACAAATAAATATATATCTTCTTCTATCCTCTGACTTTCATTCTCACTTATAATGTCTTTCAGTGAACAGAATGTCTTAAGTTTAAAGCAATACAGTTTTTTTAGCAGTTTTCTTTTAACCTTGTTTAAGAAATATCTGCCTATCTCAATGTCATGAAGAAATTTTCCTATGCTATATTTTAGAATTCACTTTTTATAGTTAGATCTTTAATATTTGTGACCATGATCTATCTAGAATCATTTTTTGTGTGTAAGGAGTAATGTAGCAATCAAGAAATAAGTTTTACCAAATGGATATTCAACAGGTCTATCTGTAATTTTTGAATACAGTCTTTTCCACAATGCATTTCAGTGGCAACCTAGTAACACACTGACTGCATGTGTGCCTGAGAGGAAATCTACTCTAATTTTCTCTTTGCCAGTGTCACATTGTCTCAATTACTCTAATTTATAAATATCTTGATATTTAGCCTTATAATTCCTCAGCTTTATTCTTTCTATTGGCGATCATTAGTTCTTTTGATTTTTATATAAATCTCAAAACAATCTTATCAGTTTTAAAAGTAGTATATGAAATTATGATTGATACTATATTGAACTATAAATTAGATTATGGATAACTAACATCTTTACAATATTGAGCCTTCCATGAACAAGGTATATATTGTATCCCTTTAATTAGAACTTTAGTGTTATCTCATTCATACTCTCTAGTTCATGGCTGCTCTCATATGTGTGTTTACATGCATTTGTTCGTGTGTAGGTCCTACACATTTTTCATTAGACATCACAATAGACAAAGCATCATAAGGCCAGTGAAAGGAGGAGGAGGAGGTGGGGGGCGTAGAGGAGGAGAAGAAGGAGGAGGGGTGCAGGAGGAGGAAGGACAAGAAGAAAAAACCAAAAGGAAGAACAAGGACAGCACAGTAAAAGAACACGAATGAGAAGAGGAACAAGAAATAAGTCAGTCAGTCTTGCTCATGAACTAAAATTGTAATCAAGGTGTTGACAAATCTACTCCAATTACCTAAAAAGGATAGTATTTCATGACTAAGGATAGTTTTATTCCAGGGATGCAAGGCTGGCTTAATTTATACATATATAAATTGAAATAATATCTGTCAAAGTCATCACCCTCAGAGAATAAAAAGGGAAAACCATGCAATCATCTCTGTGGATGTAGAAACTCCATTTGGAAAACTTACTTTTCACGAATGATAAAAGGCTAGTAGTAAAATGGGAATAGAAATGGTATCTAAAGCACAAACCTATATCAAACATTATACATTGTAAAATATTGGAATATTTTCCACTGGAATAAAAATTTAACAATGCCACTAATCAAATGTCAATAGAAAATTATTTCTGTACACTAGAAACAATAATTAGAAAATCAACTGAAAGCATGCTGCTGCTACTGCTAAGTTGCTTCAGTCATGTCCGACTCTGTGCGACCCCATAGACGGCAGCCCAACAGGCTTCCCCGTCCCTGGGGTTCTCCAGGCAAGAACATTGCAGTGGGTTGCCATTTCCTTCTCCATGAAAGTGAGAAGTGAAAGTGAAGTCGCTCGGTCGTGTCTGACTCTTAGCGACCCCATGGACTGCAGCCACCAGGCTCCTCCGTCCATGGGATTTTCTAGGCAAGAGTACTGGAGTGGGGTGCCATTGCCTTCTCCAAACTGAAAGCATGGATTACTAGTATAGGTTATTTTCTAAAGCCCATCTTCTAGGTCTTTCCTGGAACTCTGACTTTTACTACCATTGCTTCATAGAACTATTGACTCAAAAAGTGAGAGTTACTGCAATTTTCTTCTCTAATATTTTGAGAGCGCTTCTGGATGCCTCCTTTGTTCCCTTATGCCTTCAAGTAATATATTTTCATTTCCTTTTTAAAACATTTTATCCAGATTTTATAGTTTTATCTCATCAGGTAGTTTGGTGAAATACAAGCTTCTCCTTTATAACTTGAAGTAGAAGTCATTATGATTATTTTTCTTAACTCTAATTATTATTATCATGCATTAAAATATTATTTTTGAATTTTCTCTTTAATTACAGTTAAGTAAAAATTAGCTATGCATAAAAATTTTTTATAAAAATCACTTCTTTTAAGCCCTAACTTTATTTTTCATACATTGCCCATATAATTTTTCCTGACATTCATGAGAGCAGGAACACTGCCTGTATTAGTCTCTGTTTTCCACCCTGGCATAGAATGTGAAATATTTTCTCAAAAAATTTTACTGAGAGAAATCATCTTATTTCATTGATTCTAAGGTACATATTTATTTTACATTTTAATCTGTCTAAAGTTAAG
>SJYQ01000230.1:745533-796980 GCA_006410935.1 Redunca redunca | reverse complement strand
TCTCGTGTTCAAAAACAATTGGAAAATTAAACACGAGTAAGTAGAAAGTGAGCAAAGCATCATCTTTGTTACCAGCAACGCTGATAGTGAAAAATCTCATATACACCTGTGAGAGAGTGAATGTTATAATACTAAACCACAGAACTAGAATTATCCACCCAGAAGAATTAAGAGTAAGCAGAGTAGAATGCATGTGCCCTGTAGGCCTCTCACTCCCAAGAATGAGGATGAACAGAAAGAATTGGATGATGAATGTCCAGTTTATCCTTCTAAAGCTCCTTATATTCATCACAGTAACTCAATCTTCCTTGGGGTAGGCTGAAAGGATGTAGAGAGACTAATCATTATCCTAATAGAGTTCCTTCACAAGGAGGGAGACATCAGGAGTGGCAGTGAAACATTCTTTACCTTGACCAACATGAAAATCTATACCTAAAGTCCCCCCAATTTTTTTTTTTTTGGCTATTCTGCGCCTTCGTTGAGGCATGTGGACTCTGTTGTGGCATGCTGGCTTTCTCTAGTTGTGATGCACAAGCTTCTCTTGTGGGGCAAGGGCTTCTCATTGTGGTGTGTGGGCTTTTCATTGCAGGGCCTAGGCTCTAGAGTGCAAAGGCTCAGAATTTGCAGCACTGCCATAAGGGCTCTCTGATTTTGATACGTGCTGCTCTGAAGCATGTCGGATCTTAGTTCCTGGACCAGGGATGCACCTGTGTCTCCTACACTGGAAGGCAGCTTCTTAATTACTGGACCACCAGGGAAGTTCCATGGCTATTTTTCTTCATTTTCTACCTTACATAAAGGTAGAGATTCACTCCTTCATTACTAGCTCCTCTTAAATATTCCCAGTGGCAATTAAATAGAACTGCACAAAGCTCAAAGGATCTCCTAAGTGACCTAAAAAGAGCATTTTCTAAACATAAGAACAGTCTTGAAAGAAATAAGGTCTCTTCTAATCCTTTTGGATTAGGACATTTGTGTATATTTTCACCAAAGCATATGAAAACTGACATTAAGACAAGGTTTCTCAACATGGGTTGTGCTATCTTTTCAGCCATCCCTCATCTGTGTTCAGTATTTCATATAGTTGAATCTGAAAATGGTAAGATTTTGGATAAACATGCTGAATTCCGAGATGGATTCTTTACCATTTTAGCCACGAGGGAAGCCCAAAGGCTCATCTGGTAAAGAATCTGTGTTCAGTATTTCATATAGTTGAATCTGTGCTCAGTACTTCATATAGTTGAATCTGAAAATGGTAAGATTTTGGATAAACATGCTGAATTCCGAGATGGATTCTTTACCATTTTAGCCATGAGGGAAGCCCAAAGGCTCATCTGGTAAAGAATCCACTGGGAATGAGGGAGACCTGGTTTGACCCCTGGGTTGGGAAGATCCCCTGGAGAAGGAAACAACTAACCCACTCCAGTATTCTTTCCTGGAGAATTCCATGGACAGGGGAGCCTGGCAGGCTACAGTCCGTGGGGTTGCAAAGTTAGACATGACTGAGCGACTTTCACTTCACTTCACTTCGTTCCAAGATGACAGAGACTTTCATCTGGTAAAGGAACAACTAAAGGAATCTATTGTCTGTATTTTTTTCTTAATTCCAAGAATTTATGTTTATTTGCTAAAGGTTGATTCTTCAGCTAACTTTATTTGATACTGGGGTCCTTTTTAATACTCTAGATATTCACTGTTATCTTGCTGTCTCCTCATGTATCCTTTTTTAATGAGTCTGTTTTTATAAATCATTTGAAATTTTGTTATGAAGTTATAGTAATGTCTAAATTTGAGTGACTAAGCCATTTCCCACTGACATGATGGGTGACACAGACACCAACAAGGCCTCACTACAAATGTATATAGCAGCTATACTTTAAGGACTGGTATGTAAGGTTTCAGAGAAGGCAATGGCAACCCACTCCAGTACTCTTGCCTGGAAAATCCCATGGGCACAGGAGCCTGGTAGGCTGCAGTCCATGGGGTCGCTAAGAGTCGGGCATGACTGAGCGACTTCACTTTCGCTTTTCACTTTCATGCATTGGAGAAGGAAATGGCAACCCACTCCAGTGTTCTTGCCTGGAGAATCCCAGGGACGGGGGAGCTTGGTGGGCTGCCGTCTATGGGGTCACACGGAGTCGGACACGACTGAAGCAACTTAGCAGCAGCAGCAGCATGTAAGGTTTATTGGGGTTCTGTACATATTTTTTGGAGCCTTATGATTCCCAGATTTCTACCCACCACTTGGCATTTACTGTAAAGTCACCAAGGCAAAAGGATTCCTGTGTTGTCTAAGGAACAGCAAGAGGTCATTTTGTCTGGGATTATGCATCAAGCACAAGGAAGTTTGAGTCTAACAAAGGTGGTGGGTTTGCTAGATGAGTCTGATGAATGGCAGTAAAGCTGAGCAAGTGTAAAAGCGTCACTGTAATCATCAAAGAATTGACACAGGTAAGGACAGAGAGGACATTGATAGGATGAGGTAGAGGAAAAATGTTACAGAAACAATGGAATAAGGGTCCTTCTTAGGCCAAAAGGTTGTAGAGACTAGACTCCCAGAGGGAATTAATTAGAAACAAATGAGATGTGAGTCATGTAGCAAGGTTCATAAAATGGATATTATGATAAAGCTGCAGGTATTACTTTTTTAAAAAGTGGCATTGAGTATGCCATACAAGTGTGTGAAAGGAGTAGTGCTGAGGTCAACATCACTGCATCACCAGACTAGAGAAATCCATGTAACTCACAGGATGGAGTTTTGTAGAGAATTTATATCAGGGCTGTCACAAAGTATGGCAGTGAGCTAGGATTAAAAGTCTTCAAGTAATTTGGGGAAGCAAATCTGGGCATATTAAGATTGGACATGGTAGATTCAAGGTAGCTGGTATTGATGTGGTTGCTGAGGATATGGCTGGGGAAGAGCTGTTTGCAACTCAGTCTTCCCCATCGATGAGGAACAGCATTCTGGAGAAGCAGATGTTTCCAGCATGCAAGCCAACCTCCCAGCTGAGTTGGTTCCTGATGAGTGAAAAGGCCTGAAGAGTCATGGTCTTAGACTAGTGCACTGATTCACTTTTACCTCTGATGGGGAGGAGGGGATTATTAGTGAGTGTGAGACTCCACTTGACCCCTTTAAATAAAGTTGAAACTCTGGGGGAGGCAGATATTATCCTAGCATGGAGTTTTGCTACTCTGCCTGATAATATTGGTAGAAGGTCTGCAGCATGCTTCACATCGCACTCAGGACTAATTCTGCTTTCCTTAGTAGGGCATACATGAAACTGAATATCTGCTTCTCCAACCGTTCCTTTTCTACCTGCTCCTTCACCTAATCCCAACACTCTACAACACTCACAATAACTGTTTGTAGTTTCCTAAACGTGTCAGTGTCTCGCTGGCACATTTAGGGCCTCAGGGAGTCTGCATTTGCTGCTTCCTCTTTGGAATGTTCTTGGACGTTTTTGGCTGTGCTGGGTCTTTGCAGCTGTGCGAGGGCTTTTTCTAGTTGCGGCGAGCTGCAGCTACTCTTCACGGTGGTGCGCAGGCTTCTCATTGTGGTGGCTTCTTTTGTTGCAGACCATGGACTCCACCACGTGGCCTCAGCAGTTGTGGCACATGGATTTAGTTGCCCTGTGGGATCTTCCTGGACTAGGGATTGAACCCATATCCCCTGCATTGGCAGGCAGATTCTTAACCACTGGGCCACCCGGGAAGTCCACTTTTTGTGTTTTTCACTTGACAACTGCTTTTTGCCCTTCATCATTCAGTTGAGATGAAGCAACCTCTGAGAATGTTTGCAACTCTCGTCCTTTACTTGCCTCTTTCATGGCATTTATAACAAGCTACAAATCGCCTGTTTACCTGGAGTAGATAAGTGGCACTCTGTACTGGGACATTCTTGTTTACTCTTGCATCATCAGTTCTTACTCCCGGGAGAGGCTTATAACAGGTGATTAATAAACACTGGTTGCTATAAATCTATTCAATTCCCAGTAGTAATCTTCCTGAATTTTTTTATATTCACTATTCTAAAATTCCAGATGTAATTCCCAGATATCATCCCCCTTTAAAATCTACCTCATTAGAATTCATTAGTAACACTTTTAAATGATAAAAGAAAAAAAATCTTAAGTATATACACAGAAGTAATGGAGATTAAGGGCCCAAGGTAGCTTGGAGCACCTAGATTCATGTTAGGAATTGTTTTTAGCAAAGTCATCAAATCACACACTGACAAAACTTTTGAATACGAATGTCATTTCTTCGGGCATGAAAGTCATCTCTTCACTAATGCCTATACTTGAGTTATTTGGGATAAATGGTTCCCCCCTGCAAATTAAAACTATGCTAAAAATTCAGGTTATTATAGCTTAATATTATGATGTTTCGGTCTATCTATCCCCTTTATCTAATCACCTGTATGACTTGCTTTGAAGTTTATGACTAAGCCTAAGCTTTTTGTAAGATTTTAGAATTAGGAATATTCTTACTCATCATGTAATCCAGCTGCTGGAAGCTCACATCTCCAGACACGAGGAGTATTGAGGTGTGGCCTGCCCTGAAAGCCCTGTATGAAGCTGGGCAGTGGGTGAAAAGCTCATCCTCGGTCACACAGGACAGAGTGTCAAGAGGAAGGACTCGAGAAACAGAAAACATGATATACTGTGCGAGCCAAAACGTTTGTTTGGGTTTTCCAAAAAAATGGCACAGAAAAACCAGAACAAACTTTTTGACCAATAATTTTACCTTGTATCACGCTTTTGTTTAGAGCTTCAGAATTAAGTAGAAAAAAGGGAAACTGTTTTCTTATAACTGCTGGTCCAGCTTCCTGATTGCCTTTCCTTTCATGGGGATTAGCAAACGTGTCTACATGCAAGCCAAGTCTCTCTTCTGCTTAGCTCTCCTGAATTTTCTTCCTTGGCTGAGAGACAGTGAGGAGCTATATTGATTACAGCTCAGAGTTTCATGTGGGTCATTCAACCTACATTCAGCAAGTGGCGTTCTTTTACTCATAGAGGCAGAGAGATTCTGTCATCTCTCCCTGGAGGACAGTTGACTAAGTGTGGTGAGACTTCGTTGGCATTCCTTCCTTTGTATGGCTTTGTTTTACATAACAGGATGCCACAGTTCTTCAAGGAAGAATGCTTAAAACTGCCCTGGCTTCTCTTCTCATGACATAGGGGAAGGAAGCATCAGCACTTGTAAAATACTTTTGCTCCAAGCCCAGCTCTCAGCAGGCAGATAATCAATTTTCCCCAAAGCGAACCTGCTCTCTCCCCTCTCCTTGCCTTCTTCCCCAGTATCACAGGTGGTAACCTATGACAGATGAGGGGCTGTGACCTCCAGTTCTCTAGAAGGGGGTTGGGGAGTGGTGGGTCTCTCTTAATTTCCTCATTTCTGAGATGAAAATATTGAATAAGTTGAGGTCTAAAACTGCATATTTCTATGGCTTAGTTATTGTGCTATCATTTCAGTGTCTGCTGCTGCTGCTGCTGCTGCCAAGTTGCTTTAGTCATGTCCGACTCTGTGCAACCCCATAGACGGCAGCCCACCAGGCTCCTCCATCCCTGGGATTCTCCAGGCAAGAACACTGGAGTGGGTTGCCATTTCCTTCTCCAATGCATGAAAGTGAAAAGTGAAAGTGAAGTCACTCAGTCGTGTCTGACTCATAGCAACTCCATGGACTGCAGCCTACGAGGCTCCTCTGCCCATGGGGTTTTCCAGGCAAGAGTACTGGAGTGGGGTGCCATTGCCTTCTCCATTTCAGTGTCATATACCCAAATCGGTGCAATGCTGTCACTGGAAAGTCAGTCTGAGAAAATTTCTGAAACTCAAGCTACTGAAATTTTATCTTTTAGATCTGACATTTTGTACACCTGGATGTATAATTTTGAGTCTCTGAGTTTCAGCTATGGCTAAATGAAATGGTGCTTATGATTCCTTGCAATTTTAAATAATCTAAACTATATATTATCTTTTTTTCTTTTAATACATATTGTACTTACTTTAAAGCAATAGTAGTTTAAAGGAATGATTTTAGAACTAGGGATGAAGGAAGTCTATTTATATTCTACTGTTTATTTATCAGTATCTTATCTTAATAAGATCAATGATTCGACTATATAGAAACTATAAGGAAATAATGGAGAATGTTTATGTTACCCCAAGTTTTTGATCTTTCTACAGAAGCTTAACTACACATAAGCCCGGTGACTCTGACATTGGGGTAGATGATAAATTGTCCACTAGAACTGACACATAGCAAAGAAAAAAGGTATTTTCTTTTTTTGTGGAATATAAGCCCTAAAATGTCACCAGGAGTATCTTACCTAAATTTAACAAGGTTAAAGATGCTAATATTTACCTTAAGGCAGCTATTTTTAATTCTATAATGTCCTATAGTTGCAAACCAGTTTACAAATGTTTCCCATTACTATGTCCAGGTCACAAAAAACCCCAATATGTGTTACAGAATTTATTGGGGCAAATGAGTTATATACATTAATGTCAATAAACTACAAAGTACACATCCTATAAAAACTGCTTGAAAGGAATAAGTGAGGAATTTCCTCCCTTCAAAGAAGGCTGTAGATGGGAAGAAAAGGATTTCCATCTTCTCACTATTTAAATACCAGATTCTAGTTGCTCACTAGCTCAGTCGTGTCTGACTTTGCAACCCCATGGATTGTAGCCCTCCAGGCTCCTCTGTCCATGGGATTTTCCAGGCAAGCATACTGGAGTGGGTCGCCATTTCCTTCTCCAGGGAATCTTCCCGATCTTCCTGAATCAAACCTGCATCTCTTACATCTCCTACAGGAGATTCCTTAGCACTGAGCCACCTGGGATTCCAAGTGGGCTACAGTTTCTTTAATACCAACACCAAGCCCTCCTTGGGAAATCTCTCCTGATCAGCTGCCTAGGAGTTTTTAACCTCAATGTTGAAAGAATAACAGTGCTAAGCAAAGAATGTAACACTCTAAAATTAAGGATCATTCTTGTGCTTCTTAGCAAATCATAAAAGCAATCACAGCAAGGATTGTTTGACTCTGAGTTTATTCAAAAACTCAAACAAAGGAAAGGAGAGAGAAAAATCTAACTATATCTTTAATGCATAAGACTATAGTTCAGTTTTACAACTCATAGTTTAGTTATTTAAATAACACATGAAACAGTTCTGGAGGGCAAATTGAGGGACCTAGCTCCTGGTGCAGGTGTCAATCTTGACCTTCAGAAAGAAGCTGCACTTCTCAGAGCCTTACTTTCTCTTTGGTAAAATGAAGAGACTGGTCTGATTTTTAACTCTTTCAGCTCTGACACTGTAGGATCAAATCCCAATTCTAACTCAGCAATGAAAGCGCTGAAAACTCTCTACGTAAGGAGGCCAGTTTAAGTATCGGGGAGCAGAACATTACACCATTGTTCTTGATGTTGATTAGACACAGAATACCATCTGCGAAAATAAAGCAAGTGCCAACTCAAAAAAAACCCACATGGATTTGGAGGGCTTTTGATAATCTTCTATATCACTCTTGCCAAAGCAGAAATCAGATAGAAAGCAAATACCACATACCATAATTTACATGATCCATCTTTCAGAGCAGTTGCTCCCAGAGGCCTATTTTGCTCAGAAACAAAATCCTCCTTTTCCCTGTGGACAGAGAATGCTGGGCTTCAACCCCCTAATCTAGACTGCCCTGTGTAGAATGAAAAAGACACAACATTCCACATGGACAACACATCAATGCTGGAATTCGTTCTCTGGCATATAAATTGAAAGCAGACAGCCCTGAGGCCTGAATCCCAAATATAATCGGAAGTGGATATAGTTGCTGACATTTTTCAAGCTTTCATATTATTTTCCTCAATTGCACAATCAAGCCCACAACAAGGGTGTTCTGGTGGACAGGCAGAGGTGATCATGCTGCCTGTGGAGGAGAGGCAGGGTGGAGGTGGACCCTTGCCTTGAAGGATTCTGCAGAGACTCATGCCCAGAGCTCAAAGCCTGCTGCCCTCCAGCGAGGGGGAGCTTCTCTGACCTGGGTGCCCTGTGGCCTTATGCTTTTATCTATAACAGAGGCTTGTTAAGGGAAAGAAGTGAAGTTGCTTTTGATTTTATGACAGATGGAGAAAAACAGACTTATGGTAAATATAAATCAAAATGAAAAGCTCTGTAGACAGTTACATTCTCAAGGTCATAAGACTGTCTGAGTTATGTAGACATTTTAAAAAGGAAAGTCGTGTCTGACTCTTTTTGACCCTATGGCCTGTAGCCTGCCAGGCTCCTCTGTCCATAGGATTCTCCAGGCAAGAATACTGAAGTGGATTGCTCTTTCCTTCTCCAGGGGATTTTTCCAACCCAGGGTTTGAAGCCAGGTCTTCTGTATTGCAGGCAGACTCTTTACCGTTGGAGTCACCAGGGAAGCTTTAGGGAAAGAAGAGAATGGCTTATTCTGCTCTCTGGTCTTTCGCCCCAAGTGGCCACTACAGTGCAAAAGGAGTGGTGCTGCCAGGGGTAGAGCTGTAGAATCTTTAGGTTTAAAGCTAGAATAAGAAGGAGTGAGGTTAGGCTCTCAATTTTATGACAGATGGAGAAAAACAGAAATACTTACGGTAAATATAAATCAAAATGAGGAGCTCTATATACAGTTACATTCTCAAGGTCATAAGATTCTCTGAGTTATGTAAAGACATTTTAAAAGGAAAAAAAATGGTAATAACTTTCAGGAACATGTACCAAGCATTTACTGTATCTCAGTCTCTATCACAAACTCTATAGGAATCATTCTGCTTAATCCTCATCATGACTCTGTGATTTAAGAGTGACTATCATCTCTGTTTCCATGTGGGAAAACAGACTAGAGACCTTAAATAACATGCTCAAGGTTATGGAGCAAATGAATGTCCACCTAAGAAATAGCTAGCATTTTTTCTTTCTTTTTTTTTCATGAAATGTCTCATTCTTTCACTTCTAAAGTAAATTTTAAAATTCTGATTGGTGAAATCTGGACATACATTTCAAATACACAGATTAAATAACATCACTAATAATACAGTTTAAATATTAAGATAATACTTAACATTTGGTATAGAATTTCCATAAGATCTATTATCTAGTTGAATTAGTCATATTTTGTAAAGAAAAAAGAGGAGAAAGCGAGTTATCCAAGATCACACTAGATTGTAGCCAGAGAGAAATTAGTACACAAGTCAGCTCATTTTGAATCTAGTGCCTTTCCACCCAAAAGATAAAGCCATGATTCAGAGATAGTCAGTTCTTTTATGATCAACTCCATGTAATGGATATAATTTATGATGTATTAGATAGTTTTTATTTTAGCAATGACTTTAAAGAAAGCTGAGCACCAAATAATTGATGCTTTTGAACTGTGGTATTGGAGAAGACTCTTGAGAGTCCCTTGGACTGCAAGGAGATCCAACCAGTCCATCCTAAAGGAGATCAATCCTGAATATTCATTGGATGGACTGAGTTGAAACTGAAACCCCAGTACTTTGGCCACCTGATGCGAAGAACTGACTCATTTGAAAAGACCCTGATCCTGGGAAAGATTGAAGGTGGGAGGAGAAGGGGACGACAGATGATGAGATGGTTGGATGGCATGACTGACTCAATGGACATGGGTTTGAGTGAACTCCAGCTGTTGGTGATGGACAGGGAGGCCTGGCGTGCTGTGGTCCATGGGGTCGCAAAGAGTCAGACACGACTGAGCAACTGAACTGAACTGAATGACTTTTGACAGACATTTAAAAACTACCTTGAATATCACAAAATGTAAAACTTCCTGGTTGAGAGTATTCCAGCAGGAAGGAACACACACACAAAAGAAAACAGAACCTTTAAAATGCATAGAGCAAAGAGCAAGTGAAGTCAAGTTCTTAAGCCTACAATTGTGCAGAGTATCCCCAGGAGTGATTTGACATCTTGGGGAACATTTTGTGATCTGACCTTTTGCAATCACTGCCTGCAGTTGCCTGAATTCAGATGTTCTTTTTCCAACTGCTTTAAAAGTCATTTTAGAAAGCTTGGTATTCTGGTAACATTAGGTTTCTCAGCCTCTGTGGAGTCATTTTTTTAAGCAAATGTCAATGCCTGGGTTAGACTCATCAGGTATGGCTTCAAAGGCAAAGTTATGCTAGGCCCGTTGAAAGAGAGAAAACAATGAAAAAATACAGAATTTTTGCTTGCTTCTTTCCCCAGAAGAGTTTTCTGGGTTCTGATGTATAAAAGTGAAAAGCGAAAGTGAGAGTTGCTCAGTCCTGTCCAACTCTTTGGGACCCCATGGACTGTAGCCTACCAGGCTCCTCTGTCCATGGCATTTCCCTGGCAAGAATACTGGAGTGAGTTGCCATGCCCTCCTCGAGGGGATCTTCCCAACCCATGGATTGAACCCAGCTCTCCTGTATTGTAGGTGGATTTTTTTTTTTTTAACCATCTGAGCCACCAGGGAAGCCCTTGAATACTAAAGTGGGCAGCCTATACCTTCTCCAGCAGACCTTTCTGACCCAGGAATCGAACCGAGGTCTAACCTGGCCTTTGTATCTACAATGAGCAACCTAATTATCAATATTTCCCTTTGTTTCTTGACTTAGAAACTATTTGTGAGATGCATTCATAAATTCAGCAGAGTTCAAATATCATCTTCATTGCTGGTAGTATTGGTTTAGAGGATGAATTTGTAATCACAGCTGGGATTCTTACTATATTTCATCCATATCTAATCTTTGGTATTAACCAACTCAAAGGAGAGTAGCATGTGTAAGACCAGCATACTTTCTTAACTGATTGGCTCCAACTACATCCCTATAGTAGGAACTAAGATAGAGCCCTAGATTAACCTCTAAAAATCAGCCTATGGCTTAACTCAGGATACCTAAGCAAATGGAGAGCAGGCAAAAGCGATTGTTAGAAGGAAATACAAGTTAGAAAATATTGTAACTGTCCCAATTTCATCAATCAGAGTACATAGAATGAAAAAATTGGGAAGAAGTCAAAGGGGAATCTTTTCTTTCCAGTACTTCTGAAAAGGTGGAAATTCCTATTTAACAGGTCAGGAAAAAGTGAGAGAAGACAGGAACTGAATGATTATGGCTAAAGACTTCAATTTCCAGGGACTTAATTCTGAACCATGCCTTTTCCTACTGGAAAATATTCTTTCCAAAGATCACAAATAGGATTTCTACTCGTTTCCTGAGAGGTATCATCTCATCATTTCTATGCCACAAGGGTAAAATATAACATATTGGTGCCCTTTCTGTGGCTCTGAGATTATACATATGATAACTCAAGTTGTTGCTGTCCAGTTGGTAAGTAGTATCTGACTCTTTGCCATCCCATGGATTGCAGCACACCAAGTTTCCCTGTCCTTCACCAGAGCTTGCTCAAACTCATGTCCATTGAGTCAGTGATGCCATCCAACCATCTCATCCTCTATCGTCCCCTTCTCCTCCTGCCCCCAATCCCTCCCAGCATCACAGTCTTTTCCATTGAGTGGTTGGCTCTTTGTATCAAGTAGTCAAAGTATTGGAACTTCAGCATCAGTTCTTCCAATGAATATTCAGGGTTGATTTCCTTTAGGATTGACTGACTTTGCATAAAGTCCTTCACCAGCTAGCATGTACCTAAGGTTGACTGGAAGTAAATGACTGCATCTTTCTCAGGATTTCTCATATTTCCACTGATAGCTCCATTAAGCCAGTCTAAGTTTCTTATCAAAGTTGACAGACAGATATGACTCCTGTATGGTGTGTGTTCATTATCAGTATCTCTCTTCTGAGCTATTAAAAATATTCCGGTCAGTAACACAAAGCCAGGAGAACTGGAATAGAAATTCATGGTGAAAAATTTTCCCTGAAATGAGACTTCTCAAAAAGATACTTTATGAGATCTGGTGGTATCACAATAATACTCTGCATAAGAAGTAACCACACATAAATGGGCATTTTGTTACCTTTGTCTCTCAAGCTATGTTACTGCATAAGTTATCTGTACTTCAGAGTCCAAGTTGAACAGAAAAGAATATACAATTTTATGACACAAATTGTATGAACTATATTAAAATGATGGCATCAACAGTTTTGGTGAATATGTTAAAGGTCACATAAGCAAGAACAAGGTTGACTGCTTTACTATCATTCCTCACAGTTACAGGCAGCCTTTTAAAAAAAGCTACAAAAAAAAGAAAACCACTGGACAGGAAGCTTTCTACCAATGTCATAGAGGCTATTTGGTAAAACAACTGTCCTTAGGAAGCTGCACTTCTACCTCATCTATATATCGTCTCCGAAAGTTTACAAAACACTTTTCCCATCATTAAAAAAATATGGTTTTCCACTGGAGCCTTGGTGATAGGTGTGATTATCTCTATTTTACTGGGAGAATTTGAACAATTCACCCAGATTCCTGCATCTGGTAATGACATCTCTAGTACTTGAATTCTGGGACTGGATCCTATATATCTGCCCTTATGTGAAACATGTTTTAGTATCTAGTCAGATGTTTGTAGGAATTAGATTTAATTATGCTGGGACGCTGCATTTCCTTTGGATGGATCAAAGTAGCAAGTGCATTTATCTGTGTCTTCAGCTTTAGAATTCTGAGCCAGATTTTTATTTACATAAATCCCAAGGTGGATTCACTTGTTGCATTGTTGGGATTTGATGATGGGCTCAAAATTACAAAAGCCACACTAAACTAAGAATCAGTGGTGGCTTTTTCAGAGGGTTAGGAAGAGAAGCTATTACAGTAAATCCCCTACATACAAACCTTCAAGTTGTGAACTTTTGAAGATGCGAACGTCCGCCCGGTTCCAGCAAAGAGCCAGAATCTGTGCCATCAGTGCCAGGCACGACATTGCAGCTTGCCCTCTATCTATTTCACTGTGCACCAGCTGTTGTACTGTACATTTCAAGGCACTGTACTGCAAGATTAAAAATGTTTTATTTTTGTTTATTTAATGTATTATTTCTGAGAAGTGTTATAAACATATTACAGTACAGTACTATACAGTTGACTGTGTTAGTTGGATATCCAGGCTAACTTTTTCAGACTTAGGAACAAACTGGACTTACGAACACGCTTTCAGGACAGAACTTGTTCATATGCAGGGGACTTACTGTACACTGATAAAAAGTGCTCTATTAAAAGAGAACAAAGAACTGAGATCCTAGCAAATACCTAGATCCCATGTGAATTTAGAGAAAACCCCTACTGCTTTCGGATGGGTGCAGCAGTTTGCAGCAAGCAGCAGAGAGTGGCAGCTGGACGCAGTGTCTCAGCTTCCCAGCCCGGGAGTCCTAACCACTGGACCACAGGGACCAGCAGTTAGGGCTCAGGTCCCTAGCCTTCGCCTGCCTAGTCAAGAAAAAATTCAGGCAAGGAGGCAGAGGGTAAAGAGTATAGTAAAAATGTTACTGAAAAGAAAAGTATGTGTAGAAAGGCCCACGGCAGGCAAGCTCAGAGAGAGAGAGTCCCACCTTTGGGAAGTTTAGATACTTTATAAGGGGGAGTTTCTGTGTCTTTGTCTTCCCTCAGGCCAGTCATCTTGCTTTGTCCCCTCTTGGTTAATTTGTCTCAGGACCCTCCCCTGGGGTGTGCGTGAACACAGTTGTTGTTCACTCACTCAGTGTATCCTACTCTTTGCGACCCCATGGGCTGAAGCACGCCAGGCCTCCCTGTCCAACACCGACTCCTGGAGCTTGCTCAAACTCATGTCCATTGAGTCAGTGATGCCATCCAGCCATCTCATCCTCTGTCGTCCCCTTCTCCTCCTGCCCCCAATCCCTCCCAGCATCAGGGTCTTTTCCAATGAGTTAGCTCTTCTAATCAGGTGGCCAAAATTGGAGCTTCAGCCTCAGCATCAGTCCCTCCAATGAATATTCAGTATTGATTTCCTTTTGGATTGACTGGTTTGATCTCCTTGCAGTCCAAGAGACTCTCAAGACTCTTCTCCAACACCACAGTTCAAGAGCATCAGTTCTTCAGTGCTCAGCCTTCTTTATTGTCCACTCTCAAATCCATGCATATCTACTGAAAAAAACATAGCTTTGACTATATGGACCTTTGTCAGCAAAGTAATGTTTCTGCTTTTTAATATGCTGTCTAGCTTGTCATAGCTTTTCTTCCAAGGAGCAAGCGTCTTTTAAGATGGTGGCAGTCACCATCTGCAGTGATTTTGGAGCCCATGAAAATAAAGTCTGTCACTGTTTCCATTGTTTCTGCATCTATTTGCCATGAAGTGATGTAATCGGATGCCATGATCTTTGTTTTTTGAGTGCTGAGTTTTAAGCCAGCTTTTTCACTCTCCTCTTTCACCTTTATCAAGAAACTCTTTAGTTCCTCTTTGCTTTCTGCATTAAGGGTGGTGTACCTGCATGTCTGAGGTTATTGATTTTTCTCCTGGCAATCTTGATTCCAGCTTATGCTCTATCCAGCCTGGAATTTCATGTGATATACTCTGCATATAAGCTAAATAAGCAGCATGACAATATACAGCCTTGATGTACTCCTTTCCCAATTATGAGGCAGTCCATGGTTCCATGTCCTGTTCTAACTAGTGCTTCTTGACTTGCATATAAGTTTTGCAGAAGGCAAGTAAGGTGGTCTGGTATTCCCATCTCTATAAGAATTTTCCTGTTTCTTATGATCCAAACAGTCAAAGGCTTTACCATAGTCAATGAAGCATATTTTTATTTTGGAATCTCTTGCCTTTTCTTTGATTCAACGAATGTTGGCAATTTGATCTCTGGTTTCTCTGCCTTTTCTAAATCCAGCTTGAACATGTGGAAGTTCTCAGTTCACATACTGTTGAAGCCTAGCTTGGGGAATTTTGAGCATTACTTTTCTAGCATGTAAATGAGTTCATTTGTGTGATAGTTTGAAAGTACTTTGTCATTGCCCTTTTTTGGGGATTGGGATGAAAACTGACCTTTTCCAGGTCTGTGGCCACTGCTGGGTTTTCTAAATTTGCTGGCACATTGAGTGCAGCATTTTCACAGCATCATCTTTTAGAATTTGAAATAGCTCAGTTGAAATTCAGCATGCTCACTGATCTCAAAGTGAATGCTTCTGGGAGGAGCAAGACTCACTTTGACCTGGAATTATCCCCTGACTTTTGACTCCAAAGAGACTTTTTGTGCATGTATAGTGTCTCCCTCAGAGAAGGCAATGGCACCCCACTCCAGTACTCTTGCCTGGAAAATCCCATGGACGGAGGAGCCTGGTAGGCTGCAGTCCATGGGGTCGCTAAGAGTCAGACACGACTGAGCGACTTCACTTTCACTTTTCACTTTCATGCATAGGAGAAGGAAATGGCACCCCACTCCAGTGTTCTTGCCTGGAGAATCCCAGGGATGAGGGAGTCTGGTGGGCTGCCATCTATGGGGTCGCACAGAGTCGGACACGACTGAAGCAACTTAGCAGCAGCAGCAGTGTCTCCCTTATCCTTTACTCAGACAGAGTTTTGCCTTTCTTTGTCCTTGGCATGATTGTTTTCTTGAGGTGTTTACAAGAGACAAAGACTGGCTATTTACCCTGTTTCTGTTATTACTTCCCTTTTGGAGAGCAAACGGGAGGCTGATTATAAATTCCTCAGCAGAGACCACCTATCTTTTGCCTCAGGAAATGCAGAGAGGAGACTGGCCAATTGTGAATTGCCAACCTGGAGCCTGTCTATCGGCTATCTCACTACCTGTAGGCTTTGCAGATATTGAGCTTCCTTTCATCTAGAGCTATTCTCCAGAAGGAAAGTTCTACCATGGTTATTGTGTTAGTCTGGAATTCTAGACAAATGAGTTTCCACTCTCTTAAAAGTAACAGGTCTATTATACAAGGTTTAAAAGCAGATGAAAGGAATTTTTCTTGTTGTGGTTGGGGCTCCTAGTCATCCATACCAGCTTTCTATATTAACCCTATTCAGTAATTGTTCCACTTCCTGTTTTGCTTTATCCCACTTTGTTTTGCATTACCTCCATGATCCTCACCACTGACTCAAAATGGTCAGGCTGTTTACCCCAAAGAGTATTGGTTTGGGAGGCAGGAGTCTTGGATCTGCAACTCTGTCTTTTTCAATGGATCTCAACTGTTGAGCCTATGAGAGGATAAAATTGATTGACATGAATAAATGCTAGGACCCTTTCTAATTTTTATTTTCTGAGTGTTTAGTAGCATTTCTTCTCTGTTTATATGTGGCAGAATGGTGTTAATTATTTTCCATAGATTAAACTGGGCTTCCCTGATAGCTCAGTTGGTAAAGCATCCACCTGTAAGGAAGGATACCCTGGTTTGATTCCTGGGTCGGGAAGATCTGCTGGAGAAGGGATAGGCTACCCACTCCAGTATTCTTGGACTTCCCTTGAGGCTCAGCTGGTAAAGAATCCACCTGCAATGTGGGAGTCCTGGGTTGGGAAGACCCCTTGGAAAAGGGAAGGGCTACCCACTCCAGTATTCTTGGGCTTCACTTGTGGCTCAGCTGGTAAAGAATCTGCCTGCAGTGTGGGAGGCCTGGGTTTGATCCCTGGGTTGGGAAGATCTCCAGGAGGAGAGAAAGGCTATCCACTCCAGTATTCTGGCCTGGAGAATTCCATGGACTGTATTTCTTCTATGCTTATACGTGCCAGAATTTTGTTAATTATTTTCCATAGATTAAACTATTTTGTAATCATAACTGACATTAATGGACCTTTTACTGTGTACCAGGAACTTATCAAGCACCCTATATATGTTAATTCTTTTTATGTTCATGATTACCCTGTGAGGTATATTCTCTTATCATTTCTATACTTGTCTAAAATTACACAACCTGTGAGTGACTAGATTAGAACCTTTGAATGCAGCCTAACACCAGTTCTTGCAGTGGACACTTTTGATGTCCCCTCTTTCACCTCACCTTCTCTGAGCTGCTGTGCCCCATTCTCCAGGTGCTACAAAGTTTGGATGTTAACAGTGTATCACTGTCCCCTTCTCTGGAGAATCTCCTTGAGCAACGTAGGGCCATCTGAACTTGGAGATTCAGACCACCCGACCTCAGCCTGTGGGAGACAAGCGACTGCCACTCTGCTCTCAAGTGGCACTAACTCTGCTTGTACACTTTGTTCCAGAACCTCCTGGAAGCTCTCCTCCTTGGGCTGAAGCAGATCCATGCTTAGCAGGTCCCCCTGCCCTTGTGTGCTTTCCTCATTTTCCAATAGCTGAGCCCCAAACATCACCCCTGCAGGGATTTTGGACTTCTCCTTGCCTTCTGGCATGAAGCATCTCCTGTTCTTCCTGACAACCCTGCTCCCATTCCTCAGTGGAGAAGTCAGAGGACGTCTTGAAAAGATTGATTTAGCCTGGAAAATAATTACAAATTACAGTTTTTATTTTTCATTGTATTTCCCCCAGTTGCTATGTTGTTCTTTTTCATCACCATGTGAGCTTGAACAAGCAACAGATTAAATAATAATGGTCAAGTTTTGAAACGAAAACGCACCTATTAGACTTAATGTGGAGGACAGTGATGGCTGTTTCAGCATCCAAGCCCCTTTGTCCTTTTCTCTCCCTAATTGCATCTAGTTGAAAAAATTAAATCACCAATTGATTCTCTAATAAGCTTTATGCAGCCACTCTGATGTGGCTGATTTTCCTTCATTTTTTCTTGGCAAGCAGTCAGGGCTGCTAACAGCTCTCTGTGACCTTATATCTACATCTCTGGAGTTTAAGTTCACCAGAGTATCCAGTAAGAAATAGCTCCAGAAGCAATAGTTTCTAAAGTAAAATTTAGTATTTTAAAACCCCACCTTGATTTCTGCCCTGGTCTTAATGCTTTGGGTGTATAGTTCACCCACTATATTTTTCATGGCCGTATGAGCTAAAACATTTATTCATTTGACAAATAACTTTTGGATTCCTTCTGTGTGTACCAGCACTGTACTAGATACTGAGAGTAAAATAGTGAGAAAAATAGCTACAGTTACTTCATGGGGTTCATGGATTAATTATAATCTAGAGTGTAATCCAATAGTCACACCAATCACATATTTCCTAGCAAGATCAGCACTATGAGAGTCATATGGTGCTGTGAGATCTTACTGAGAACATCTGATCTACCAAGGGCTTCTCAGATGATGGGATACATTCATTTACATCTGAAGAAGACTGTCGTTAAGTACAGATGGTGATATTAGACTCTGAGCTGAGGGAACCAGCATGTGATAAGACTCTAAGGTAAGAGGTGTGTGTGTGGGCTCAGTCGCTCAGCTGTGTGTAACCCTTTGTGACTCCATGGACTGTAGCCCGCCAGGCTCCTCTGTCCATGGGGTTTTCCAGGCAAGAATACTGGAGCCAGTTGCCATTTCCTGCTCCAGGGGATCTTCCTGATCCAGGCATCGAACCCTGTCTCTTGTGTTTCTGTCTCCTGCATTGGCAGGTGAATTCTTTACCATTGTGCCACCTTGTGAGTGGCAGCAGGGAGCATTTAGGGGAACTGTAAGAACCCCGGCTGCAGTGTAAAGAAAAACTATTTAAGATAAAGCTGGAGAGTAGTCAGGGAAATGCCATAAGAACTCCTACAGGCCAAGTTAAAAACTTTTAATTTAGCTTTTAATATCAGTGGGCAATAATGGAAGGGTTTGGAGATATACATGAATCATACAATTGGAGATGTGGAGAGTGTTTCAGAAATTGAAGACATCATGGGCAAATGAGGACAACAGAATCCCTTGGAAGTGCAGAAGGTAAATCAGGCTGGGTGGGCATAAAATGGAGAGATTATGAATGATGGGAGATACAACTGGGATGGTTCATTGTGGATCAGGGGAAAGTAGACTAGAATCCTATGTTGAGTAGTATGGATTTTATTCCAAAAAACTTGGAAGGGAATGGCATGAGCATAAATGCCTTCCAGAAAGATTAGCTTAGACCCGCACTATCTAATTGAGCTTTCTATCATTTAGTAACTTTTATATCTGTGCTATTATATTACTCACTGGAGGTGTCAGTCCCTCAGTGGTGTCCGACTCTTTGTGACTATAGCCCGCCAGGCTCCTCTATCCATGGGATTCTCCAGGCAAGAATACTGGAGTGGGTTGCCATTCCCTTCTCCAGGGGATCTTCCTGACCCAGAGACTGAACCTGGGTCTCTTGCATTACAAGCAGATTCTCTACCATCTGAGCTACCAGGGAAGCCCACAGTACTCGCTAGCTCTACATAAATATTAAAACACTTGAAATATTGGCTTGGTCAACTGAAGGAATTGATTTTTAATTTTAAATTTACTTAAGATTGCTACCACTTAGCACAGGTCTACACAGTATGGTATGTGTGTGCAGTGTGTGCTGGTGCTGGAGGTGGTTGGAATGAGTAAAAAGGATTAAAGAGATAAGCTAGAAATCTGGGTGAAGAAGGGAATGGCAGCCCTCTCCAGTGTTCTTGCTTGGAGAATCCCAGGGACAGGGGAGCCTGGTGTGCTGCCATCTATGGAGTCGAAAAGAGCTGGACATGACTGAAGCGACTTAGCAGCAGTAGGAATCTGGGAGATATAAAATGTCAGGAAGAATAAAGACAGGAAACTCATAGAGGTGTGAAAGGAAACTATTTATTTTGTTTAGGGCCTTGGGAACATGAAGGGAATGATGAGGGAGAGAAACCTAGATTAAATTCAAATTACAGATAGCCTTACAGGCCATACTAAGAAGTTTGGACTATCTGTGAAGAGAATGGATCCCTTTAAGGTTTGTGAAGATTAACATTATTAGGCAGAACTTCTAGAAATATGCTTGCCGGAAACTTCATCTAATCAGGGTGTATAAGATAAACTAACAGCTATGTTTTATACAGTCCTTGGGCCACGGAGTAGGGCTTCCCAGGGGGTGCAGTGGTAAAGAATCCACCTGCCAGCGCAGGAGACACCACAACTGAGCAACTAAGCAAGCATGCATGCCGTGGAGTAATGATGCTATATTCATATGTCGCTCTTAGCCAGAGGACTCCCTGATGGCAAGGATTACAGCTTAGTTGTTTGGCGCGCCCTTGACCTCCAAGGACCTAGTTGCTGGAAAAGTGTTGAATGTAATTTCAGAAGAATTGCAGGCCTAAGCCATGCCTGGGAATGGTGGGCCAGTGAGGGATGCAGAATACTTAGGGGTGTCATGCATAGAAGTAGGGAGAAGGCAATGGCACCCCACTCCAGTACTCTTGCCTGGAAAATCCCATGGACGGAGGAGCCTGGTAGACTGTGGTCCATGGGGTCGCTAAGAGTCAGACACAACTGAAGTGACTTAGTAACAGCAGCATAGAAATAAGCAGCATGATTAAATTTGAAAGTTTTTTCTCTTCCACTATGCTCTATTCCACTAGGCACATAAACTCAGGGATTAGGGTTCTACCCAAGGACTGAGTATTCTATTCATACTTTTGGGCACAGAGCAAACCTTGAAAAAAAAACTTGATGCCAATCAAAAAGCAATATTTTAAAATCATTTTTTTCTATAGTGCTAATTCCAAATATAGAGAAGTAAAATAATTTTATATGCTTCCAGGTTACCTTTAAGTTTACATCAGTGTACACCCCTACCAAGAGTGTATAGTTCTGCTCTTCATCTACATTTTGTGGTACAGGAAATTACCAGTTTATTTTTTCCCAATATTATAGGCTAAAAATGAAATACTATTAGTTTACTTTGCATTTCACTGATCACTAATGAAGTTGAGAATCTTTCTTTATATTTAGTGTCTATGAATTGTTGATTCATTTTTTCAGCCCAGTTAAAAATGTGAATCTCTCTCAATAATTAATGAGAATTACTTACATATCAATATTAGCNATAGGTAATATTTTATTCAAATACAGTATTTTCTAAATTATTTAAAGAAGTATAATACAGTTCTAAACATGATATAATTTTTTTCTCCTTTATGCCTTCTATATTTTATGTTGTGCTTTGACAAAGTATCTTCCACACTAAGATTATGAAGGTGTTCTCTTACATTTCTTTCTTGGGTAGTATTTATATTCATGCTTAAATCTGAATCTTCAATACATCTCAAATGTATTGTTGTGTGTTAGGTGAGGTATAGATCTAATTTCAGAAAACACTTTTCCCCAAATGAATTTGCAGCCAGTGAACTCTCCTACCTTCCTGTGGTCAAAACCAACCCTGTGGAACCAGGCCTCAGATTCAAGTGTGTAACAAGGAGTGATAAAGGAAAATGCACTGCACTGTCTCAATACCTCTCTCTCTGAGTTGTAGTAAGAGTGAAATAATCTTGTTCTCATTCAATCCATTTAATTTAGAATCTGTCTGTGAGGTTTCATAGATCTTAGTTTACCTAATTTAGTGCTCTTTGCATAAAAGTGATTAAAATATTAATGACAAAAAAGAGACTAGAGAAAGGAAACTAGAGTGTATCAACACAAATTGTGCTTTCAAAATTAATCCAGTAGAGTAATATATACTCTATTCAACTATATTTAAGTGGAGTAAGAGTCATGCGAGAGGAACCAGGTGAAATCGTAGTTTTTTCACCATCATGACAAAATGTTTAGGAATTTTAAAGAAAATATATGCAAACTATTCAGCTCAGTGTCTGAACATAGTAGGCCCTCATTACTTGTAATTAGAAAACCATTATTTTTATTATTTGGAGCATTCAGGAGGGGCAGATGTCTTATCATGCAATCAAGTCTTGAGGAGGAGGTAGTTTCATGTATAAGACCCTAAATACTCCAATAAATTTAATATGACAGACAAAAAAAAATTATTGAAGTCCATTATTCACTGACGTTGCTCTCTTCCTAAAACTAGACATAAGAATCTTACAAAAAATAATGGACATTAATGGATGTTATTCAAATGATATGTCTTCTCAATCATAGCCTGTTCCTATTACATTAATAAGGACAAAAACAGGGAACCAAACTAAATTTTTTTAAGATGCTATGGCTTTAAGTATCATGTTAGAATAAATCAATAGAATAAATTTGAAGTGGCTGAAATAACCACCTTTGACTTGGTGGGCATTTAAACCTTTTGGACGTGGGGAAATCACTGATGCGGCACTTTCAGGGGATTTGATTTTATAGGCTTCTCAGCCTGAGAGTTTTAAAAAATACAAAAAGTGATGTGGCCTTAGAGATAAGACAGATGTCAGGCTTTGTCACTGTGAAGCTGCTTGGCTTTTAAATGGCCTGTTCCCAAGTTTGAATCCATAATCTAGTGATAGAAAAGCTTCGGATTTGTTGGCAAAGATGAAAGATGCTCAGAAGCTATTACCTTAAAATAGGAATTGATAGATAAATAGGCTAGGGAAGTCAAGATTCTGACCTAAAGGGAAGTGGAAAATTGAATTGAGATAATTATCTGTTAACTTGAGGCAAAATTAAAGTTCACCTTTAAAAGAGTCAGATCATTAATGGCAATGTGTAGATTCTTATTTACTCCCATAATAAAGAGTAAAAAGATGTTACTAAAATTGCCTAGATTTATTTAAAATATTATAATTTGCATACAGAGAATTCTCAAGGACTTGAAAAATTAGGAAGAAAAAGTGCCCCCGAATATGATTATTTAAAAAGAAACCCTTTCTTTCTTTGTGCTTTTTAGGTAGAATAAGAAACTTACATTTACCTCTGGTATTGTGGTCAAAGAAACATGAAAGAAAAAGACAGAAACTAATAGGGATCATCTCCAATTAAATATCTTTATAATAAATAGAGGCAGGCTATAATTGAAGAATACTCTAGATTAGAACAAAAGCAGAGACCAAACAAATATATGAAATGCTATGACTTTAAATAGCCTCAGTTCAGTTCAGTCGCTCAGTCATGTCCAACTCTTTGTGACCCCATGAATCGCAGCACGCCAGGCCTCCCTGTCCATCACCAACTCCCAGAGTTCACTCAGACTCATGTCCATCGAGTCAGTGATGCCATCCAGCCATCTCATCCTCTGTCGTCCCTTTCTCCTCCTGCCCCCAGTCCCTCCCAGCATCAGAGTCTTTTCCAATGAGTCAAACTCGTCGCATGAGGTGGCCAAAGTACTGGAGTTTCAGCTTTAGCATCATTCCTTCCAAAGAAATCCCAGGACTGATCTCCTTTAGAATGGACTGGTTGGATCTCCTTGCAGTCCAAGGGACTCTCAAGAGTCTTCTCCAACACCACAGTTCAAAAGCATCAATTCTTCGGTGCTCAGCCTTCTTCACAGTCCAACTCTCACATCCATACATGACCACAGGAAAAACCATAGCCTAAATCCAAATAAATCAACACAGAGAAGCATCATCTCAGGGAACTAATGCAAATCTATTTATGATCAATAAGAAAATTCCTACCTTTAACTTTTCAAAGATAGTTGCTAAATAATGGCTAATTACTGCTCTCAGAAAGGGAACTGTAGGTTCTAATGGGAGCTTAATTCCCTAATTACTATCTGGGTCACTATGACTGCCTTAACCAGGCCTGACTCCGACAAGTGACAGTCTGTCAGTCCCCCGAAGGGCGGTGTTAGGAAGTAATCATAGCCCACTTAGGAAATACCGCAGGCCTAGCAGAGAATCTTGACTCCCTCGAGGAGTACCCAGTGAAGGGTCTTCTGTCTCAGCGGCTTAGAAGAATGTGGAGTGAAGCTGGAGAGAGGGAAGGAAGGAGTGGACCAAGTAGTAATAATTCATCCAGCTAAGTCAGTCTTCTTTAAAGTGCCTTATTTTCAAATCAGATTTAAATCATCTAAGTAAGTAGAGAAATACAGACATGAAGTCAAGTAATTAAATAAAAACAAAAAATAAAAAAACAACACGTGATCTGGATTTCACTGTCCATTTATTTTAGGACAGATTATAAGGAAGGAAGAAACAACATTTGAAAAGTAGTCTCATGTGCTGCCTCACATTAGGAGAGCAGATACACAGTAAGAAATCACCCGAAAGAAGAAAATATGAGCAATATGCTCAAAGGTATTTCCTTTCATCTAGTAGCCATGTTGCTTCTTAAAGGATCAGAATTCAGTACAGGTTGGGTATTTTTTATAACTTTTTATTTTGTGTTGGGGTATAGCCGATGATCTGCTCGCTTGAAAGTCATGTTCTCTTATATCCGTCTGAGCTATGAGGTACAATATGGTATATACTATATAAGTACTTTATAGTTGGTACTGTAAAGTGAAACAATGCATGTATCATGATCTTAACAGATTACAGAGACTTGGGACTGTGTCACATTACATTGTTCTCATGCATAGCTGTATACTTATTCTTGGATTCCTTAATTACTCTACTCTCTGGAATATTTATATAAATTCCTTTATAACCAAAATGTTCTAAACTACAACTTCCTGAAACCTTCCAAGAAACCTTTTTGGTTTCTTTCTCTATAGTTAAATATATAAATAGATTGTTCATTTAACCATTTACTCAACAAATGTTACTGAGTGCCTGTTTGGAATCCAGTGGGATGGTAAGTGTAGTGATAGGAGCAAGGAAGGGCTGGGGTAAGCACAGTCTGTGGACTCATGCACAATCAAGTTAACAATGAGACAGATGTTACAAAAACAACCACAGGGATGAACAAGAAATTACAAACTGAAGCAACTGTTATAAAGGAAAACTACTTGATTCAATGGAAACATAAGAAAATGTCTCAGCACAGGAATTTGGTTATAAACTGAGTAAATAGTCATTTATTAGTGTCAAGCACAAAGGTAATTCTCTGGTTTGTATGGAGAAAGGTCCTGAGAACAAGAAGAAATTGTAACAAATCTTAGAATTCATTGCAGGGAAGAGAGAGGCACAGGGTAGAAACAAAGATTCCTCTACCTCTGCACCAAATATGAAACTTTACATTGTGTGCATTAAGTCAGCAGAGATGGCAAAGTAAAAAATCACCTGAAAGAAGAAAATATGAGCAACATGCTCAAAGGTATTTCCTTTCATCTAGTAGTCACGTTGCTTCTTAAAGGATCAGAATTCAGGACAGGTTGGGTATTTTTTATGACTTTTTATTTTGTGGTAGGGTATAGCTGATTAACAGTGTTGTGATAGTTTCAGGTGAACAGGGAAGGGACTCAGTCATATATATACATGATCTATTCTTCCCCAACCCCCCTTCCTTCCAGGCTGCCACATAAGATTGAGCAAAGTGCCATTGCTTTACAGTGGGACCGTATTGGTTATCCCTTTTAAATACAGCGGGGAATACAGGCTGGGTTTTGCTTTTTGTTGTTTTTTGTTCTTAATGCAGGTGGATTTGGAGAAGGCAATGGCACCCCACTCCAGTACTCTTGCCTGGAAAATCCCATGGACGGAGGAGCCTGGTAGGCTGCAGTCTATGGGGTCGCTGAGAGTTGGACATGACTCAGTGACTTCACTTTCACTTTTCACTTTCATGCATTGGAGAAGGAAATGGCAACCCACTCCAGTGTTCTTGCCTGGAGAATCTCAGGGACGGCGGAGCCTGGTGGGCTGCTGTCTATGGGGTCGCACAGACTCGGACACGACTGAAGTGATTTAGCAGCAGCAGCAGCAGCAGCAGGTGGATTAAAATTTTCCAGTGCACATGAGCATGATAGACATGCTTATTTTGAGATGCTTTCCAGTTTTTTTGTTCTCATGGACCATCTCTGCTCTGTTCCAGGGGATTATGTGGTCATGACTGTCTATTTTGACCTGAGCAGAAGAATGGGCTACTTCACCATCCAGACCTACATCCCCTGCACACTCATTGTTGTCCTATCCTGGGTGTCTTTCTGGATCAATAAGGATGCTGTCCCAGCCAGAACTTCTTTAGGTAAGAGACACTTTCTTGTGTTGTACTGTCCTAAGGTAAGTACTGAACAACACTAATCTTTATTCCCCCTTCTAAGCTGATTTGCTTTTAATTCAGTTCATAATTACATAGAAATGCCATTTATTTAAAACTAGCATATTCAAACAGTGTTTAAAGCTTCTTAGTTCTGTTTTGCTAAATTCTCTCCTTGTTTTGAAAGTGTTAGTTGCTCAGTGGTGTCCAACTCTTTGTGACCCCATGGACTGTAACCTGCCAGGCTCCTCTGTTCATGGGTTTCTCCAGGCAAGAATACTGGAAGAAATGAAGTGAAGTCGCTCAGTTGTGTCCAACTCTTTGTGACCCCATGGACTGTAACCTACCAGGCTCCTCCGTCCATGGGATTTTCTAGGCAAGAGTACTGGAGTGGGGTGCCATTTCCTTCTCCAGGGGATCTTCCCGACCCAGGGATCGAACCCGGGTCTCCAGCATTGTAGGCAGACGCTTTACCATCTGAGCTACCAGGGAAACCAAGGGATCTTCCCAACTAGACCTGGATTTTATCCAGGTAATCTTTTAAATAAAGCAACTGGGGATAAAATTTTTTAAAAACTTTTCAGGAAATTTTTTGTTTGTTTGTTTTGGTCTCTGAGCAGTTGGATACCCATTAGAGTTGGTCCTAGTTATCCTTTCCCATTACTGTGTTCAGTGATGCCAGTTGGTAGCTTGAAATCAACCCAGGTACAAATATCAACACCATGGAAACAGATAAACACAAAAAATCAGGGGCACCTTTTCCCTAGGGAATCAACTGTTGCACATGTACTAGACCACCACTGGCTACTGATCAATTTCAATAGGCACAATTCTGATGACATTTGAAGACATACATATACATACCTGGCTCTGTACAGAAGAGCTGCTGAAAAGATTTTGAGAAAATGTGATTACCTGTGAAGGATTATTTGGAGTTTGCTTAATCTCTTGTCTGGTGATACCTGTCTTGGAGTTTCACATCATTTTCCTCACATAAGGAAGAGGACTCAAGGGTGTTACAAAGCCACAGACTCACAGGAACACTGGAGGCTAGGTCCATGAATAGAATTCTCACACTACATAATATTTCCTAAAGATTTAACTAAAATGATTGAAAAATGAATTATAAGGCTGCTGTCCTCTTTCATCATCTGTGTGACAACTAGAACCACAGTTCCTATCTACTCTTTGGCTAGAGGCAGTTATCATGTAATAGTTAAGAGCCTGGATTTTGAAGTCCAACAAATAGATTTCAACCTTCATACACAGTATGGCCTTAGATACGTCCTTTAGTCTCTACAAACCACATTTTACTACAAACCACATTCACATGTGAAATATCATTTCCTATACCTAACTGTTGGGGTTTGTATTAGGTTAAATCAGGTACTCCATGCAAAGAGCACAAAACATAGTAGGGCCTCAGAAATACTAGCAATTATGGTCATTTTCTAACAAAGTGATCTGTACCAGGTTATTAAAACTGAGAGCAGCAATGATTACTGGGAAAAAAAGACATCATTTGCATATTTATTCTTCTCCAAACCAAATTTAGTCTCCCATCTGTTTCAAAATAAGGTTATTTTGATTTTTTCTGTTATAGGCGGTACTTTATGTTACAGGCTGTATTTAACAATTATAATATCTTGTCTAATGCTACATGCTAAGACAAACCCAAAATATGTTGCTACTTTTTAGGACGATTACTTGTCATTGTGAGCAGAATGTACCACATTACTCGCTCCCTGTGTCTGTCACGCCAGGTATCAGTCAGTGTCTTCCTCACTCCCAGTACAGTGCCTGGTCCACGGCAGGTCCCTCTGTGATTACTCAAGTAATATGTGCACTTATGCATGGAGGGAGCAAGCGCACTGATGCATTCCAATCCACCCAGCCCAAAAATATCTTTAGGGAAAGATTTCAAATCAATCTCTTCTCTTGAAGTCTAGATTCCTGCTGGTTAAAAACCCTCTTAAGGCTTTAGTACTAGCTCATTTCCACCACTTGATCAATGAGCGCTCAGCGGCAAGACACCGTAGTGGGAGAAGAAAGGAAGGAGAGTAGGCTGAGGGAGGAGGAACAGAACAAATAGCGGGTAGGTGCTCCTCTTGCTCACAGATCATTTACCGTAAGCCAGTCATCCTCAGTGTGGTCCTCATGCTTTTCCTACTTTTTAGAATAACTGCATGTAGAAATTGTAATGAAAACAAAGGTGAGTATCACATTTTTTGAGCTAAGGAAGCAGAGGCACCATAAGGTTAAATGGCACTCACAAGGCCACTGCCAGCAGATAGCAGATGTGTGCCTTGGCTGATGAGACCTAGAGTGGCTCTGGGTGTGAGGCCCTGTTGAAGGGCCACTTGTGGGAGAAGGTGGGGCGGTGAGCTGAGCCAATTTCTCAAATTTAGCATTGCAGTCTCAGGTCTCTAGATCACTGCTTCTTAAGTTCAACTGTGTATTTAAATCAACAGAGGGCCTTCAAAAGTACAGCTGCCTTTGTCCAACCCCAGGATATGCTTATTTAATTTCTTGAGAGCACACAGTGGGGTGGGGGGTGGGGTGGTGGAATTTAGGATAAAAAAAAAAAAATTCCTCAGGTGATTCTAAGGCATGATCAGGTTTGGAACACTGACCTAGATCATTGGGTCCAATTACTTTTTCCAATGTTTACAATCAGGAGTTGAACCAGTTGACAATAAATGCCTGTGAACTTAAAAGTTTATTGCCACAAAACAGAGACCCATGTTGTTCAAGGAGCGAGATAAATATATCCACGTGGCTAAGAGAGTGACTGCTTTCTAAGTGCAGATCACAAGATTCGAGGTCATTTTGAAGGCTGCAACACTTGAGTATACTTTAGTACACAGGTGGTAGCTGGTGAGGTTTAATCATGGTATAAGGATGATGGATTTAACAAGGAAAATACCTCTTGGCATTTTCACCCAAGTTATGAGGTAAGCTGGGAGGGATTGGGGGCAGGAGGAGAAAGGGATGACAGAGGATGAGATGGCTGGATGGCATCACTGACTCGATGGACATGAGTCTGCATGAACTCCAGGAGTTGGTGATGGACAGGGAGACCTGGCGTGCTGTGATTCATGGGGTCGCAAAGAGTCAGACACGACTGAGAGACTGAACTGAACTGAACTGATGAGGTAAGCAGCATGCCTAAAGAGCTTACTTCATGCCAAGACTGCAGGAACTGAAAAAAGCTTATGCATATCTTTCGTCCATCTCAAGTAAGAGAAGTCTAGTTTCTCTGCTTAGCAAAACTGGACTGAAAAACCATGTCAAACAAGTGAAACACATTACGCTATCTTGCTGTTGGTTGGTAAGTCAGTTAGAATCACTCCCTGTCTGTTCTCACTGTTCTCTTTGGCTCCAAGCAGACCTGAAAATATCTGGAAGGAACTTTTCAAGATTCTACTTTTACATGTGATGAACTTCCATGTAGCCTAATAATATCAGACACACCAAATTTTCTTAAGTGAACTTATCCATGATATCTGCTATGAATACTGACATTTTCACTTCTCATAGGTCATTTTTGCTTTGAGGCCTGGATGAAGTGAAGAAAGTACCAATTAATTTTTGAAATTATCTCACAAAAATATCAGCTGTGATTAGGTATAATCAAGAACTTCTATGTGAGTTAATACATAGACAACCCAAGTGAAGCTTTTTTACTTTGAGAAGCAGATCTTTCTTCTCTATGGTAAAAGATAATAACACCTTATATTTATTGAGACTTTACTAGGAATTGTCGCTCTATGTTCATGATTTAATTTAATCTTCGTGAGCACCTTATACAGTCACTACCATCCCTAGTTTGTACTTGAGAAGCTAGACCACTCTTATGTTTCCATCATGGCAACATGGAAGATTCACAGATCCACATCATATCCCAGATTAGGGATTTCAGATAGCTAAATCCCTAATAGCTCCTAAGAATGTGGTACTTCATCCTGCACGTTATAGACCTATTTATAGAGAGGAAATACAACAGTGTGGTTTAGAACATTGCACTTAAAGTCAGACTTGCTGGGCTTGTAGGTTATCTCTTTTACTGGTTTATTCTTTCTGTGCTCAGTTTTTTTTTTTTTTTTTCTTTTTTCCACTTACAAAAAGAAGGATAACAGTGCTTATTACCTCATTTTGAAGGTTTTCTGGGATTATTATACATATGCTTGACATCAGTTCAGTTCAGTAGCTCAGTTGTGCCCAACTCTTTGTGACCCCATGAATCGCAGCACGCCAGGCCTCCCTGTCCATCACCAACTCCCAGAATTCACTCAGACTCATGTCCATCAAGTCAGTGATGCCATCCAGCCATCTCATCCTCTGTCATCCCCTTCTTCTCCTGCCCTCAGTCCTTCCCAGAATCAGAGTCTTTTCCAATGAGTCAACTCTTCCCATGAGGTGGCCAAAGTACTAGAGTTTCAGCTTCAGCATCATTCCCTCCAAAGAAATCCCAGGGCCAATCTCCTTCAGAATGGACTGGTTGGGTCTCCTTGCAGTCCAAGGGACTCTCAAGAGTCTTCTCCAACACCACAGTTCAAAAGCATCAATTCTTCGGCACTCAGCCTTCTTCACAGTCCAACTCTCACATCCATACATGACCACTGGAAAAACCATAGCCTTGACTAGACGGACCTTTGTTGGCAAAGTAATGTCTCTGCTTTTGAATATGCTACCTAGGTTGGTCATAACTTTTCTTCCAAGGACTAAGCGTCTTTTAATTTCATAGCTGCAGTCACCATCTGCAGTGATTTTGGAGCCCCCCCAAATGGAATAGTACCTGGTCAAATGAAGAGATTCTTAAATGTTAGCTACTGTTATGTACAACTAAAATGACCCTCCCAAGTCATCAATATGGATTCCTATTTTCATATGTAGGTTGAGTCTCTTTGATATTTCATGTATACACTACTCTTGAATCATTTTATTTATTCAACAGATATTGAGTCCTAGCTCTATACTCACTATGGGGTTACAATGGACATCAAGATCCATGTTTTGTCTGTTGTCACAAAGTATGTAGATAAGACAGAGAGATGTATTACTCCATAATCGCTAATGATGGAACACGAGAGAGTCTTTATGACTACAGTTTCCTTGTGGAGGGCCTCTATTAAAGGCTACTTCTTTCTGTGAAGTTCTTTTAACTAACACTGATCTTTCCCTTCTCTAGAATTTCATAACACACAGTGTATCATACAAACCTGATACTAAGCTAAGTGTTTTTAGAAACATACCCAAACCCTTCGAAAATGGCTCTGAAAAAAGCCCTGAGCAATTAGGAAGAGAAAGGTCAATGTCCTTCTTGGCTTAACCTTTCTTCAAGAGTGGCTGGCTCCCCTTAACCATCTTTGGAACATTCTGTACCCATATTGTAAAGAGAGAAGAAAATCCTATTTCTCTTTTCCTGTATGGTGATACTGTTCTTAATCTCTGTAGCTTCCTTCCCCTGCTCCTTAAGTTTCTCATGTCTGATTCCTTCTGAGTTTCCCAGCACTGCTCTTTGAGGCAGGGAGATTGACTCTCTCCTAGAAGTATCTTGGTCCTAGTAATAGAATTAACACACAGCATTAGACAAAAGAAACTTCCCCTCTCCCCTGCCTCCAACAAAAATGTTAAGTCACAAGGCTACAGATGGTAAAGGCTTGGGAAGACCATTTTTGGAGTACAGAAAAGTTGCATCCAGTCATGATAAGAAATGTTGAATTAAAATCATAGCATGATAAGAAATGGATAGGTCTTCAAAAAGATAGTCAAACAGATGCAGAAACTGAAACCTAGAATATTGAAGTGAATTGAGTTACTATAATCAGAGCTGAGACGGCTGGATGGCATCATCGATTCGATGGACGTGAGTCTGAGTGAACTCTGGGAGTTGGTGATGGACAGGAAGGCCTGGCGTGCTGTGATTCATGGGGTCGCAAAGAGTCGGACACGACTGAGCGACTGAACTGAACTGAACTAACCTAGAGCTAGAACCTATTCAAATACTGAATCCATGTCACCGTTGTTAAAAATAACACAGCTATAAATACATATAGGTTGTCTTAACTATGTTGTTAAACAATTATTGGAGAGAACTAGTTTTCTTGGGCACTGTTGTACAATGGGGAAAAGAAGTGTTTTGAAATTGGACATTTAACTTCTGTGCTCAAATCTTTCTGCTACTTTACTATCTGACACAGAGCTTGCCCTTTTGGCTCTCTTTTCCTCAACTATAAAATCAAAATGAAAATATCTGCTGTAAAGATTCAAAGAGAGAATGTACTCGAAATACTTACCATAGTGCCTGGCGCGAGGACATTTTCAGTAAATATTAGTTATATCACTTCTGAGATGCCTATTTTCATCATATAATACTCTCTAAAGAATTTATACATCAGAACATGTCAGTCACACACAAAGTACCTCCTCTATTTAATACCTTTAAAGGGCTTCTCCTTACACTTTGAATAAAATACAAACTCCTGGGCAGGCTCTGCATAACTTAACTAGGTAACTTCTATTTACCCAGCATCACTGTGACTTGGCCACCCATCCCAGGTACTCTAAAAATTCAAAAACAGATAAGGTTTCCCTTCCTCAGAACCTCCCTTTAATTTAGTCGGCTCAGTCCAGTCACTCAGTTGTGTCCAACTCTTTGCTACTTTAGTGTTGATAGCCAGAAGGCTGGTTTCTTCTAATTTTTTAAGCTTCACCTTAAACATCACCTCCTCAAACAGGCCTTCCACCTAAGTTCTCACTGCCCCTGGCCTGCTGCATGGTGCATACCATAATCTGTCATTGTACTTCTCTCTGCTTTCTTGATTCATGGTGGTGTCTCTCACTGAAATACATATGGGCATACATAAGGGACATATGGGCAGAGACCTTGTCTATTTTATTTCTCAGCACAAAGTCAGCACATTCTTAGCACATTTCTCAGCACATACGGTAGATGACAAATGGTAGGCAGGCGATACATATCTGTGAACAGTGTGAATGAATTCCAGTCAAGCCTCCTTTCCCAGAACTGAGGCCACTCCTCAGAAGTCACAAAACACGTTTAGTCTCACCAGTGAGACAGTTATCCAATGTGCTGATGTGGTCACAGCGTCTGTTTTATCCTGCCTTCCTCCAGGAATCACCACTGTCCTGACAATGACTACCCTCAGCACCATTGCCCGGAAGTCTCTCCCCAAGGTCTCCTACGTCACAGCGATGGATCTCTTTGTATCTGTTTGCTTCATCTTTGTCTTCTCTGCTTTGGTGGAGTATGGCACTCTGCATTATTTTGTCAGCAACCGGAAACCAAGCAAGGACAAAGACAAAAAGAAGAAAAACCCTGTATGTATCATTTCTCATTGGGCCCTTTGACATTTTTACGCAGAAAAATCACCTGGTTTTGTTTTGGTTTGGCCTTGCTTGGCCTATCTGTGGGCTATCCACACTTTGGGCCCCAAGGTAAAGATAGGATGTGTGAGTTTGGCCAGGCTCCCAGGATTCATTATGGTCATCAGTTAATTGGGAGAGACTTCCTTCACTGAGGCAGACTGTAGCTCTCTTCATTTCACTGGGAGAATAACCATGACTGGAAACTGCACTCATCTTTTAGTAGCTGTCATTTTAGGTTTCACTGATTTTTAGCTGTCTGACTCTTCAATATTTTAAAATTACTGATGTTTTAAGTCCTTCATCCATTGCTTTCCAATAGGAAGCCATGAGGTTCTTAAAGTTTCAGGGATCACCATACTTTTGCAAATCATTTAGAGTGTGTGTGTGTGTGCATTGCCAGAGGATTTCTGTTGGTTTTATACTCAAAATATATATTTTTAGCCTCCCTGTGTTATCATGTTCTCATATATAAATGAGTATTATTTTATATATATCTTATGAGGCTGCTGTGAGAAATAAATGTAATGGGTATAAAAGACATTAAATACTACCTGGCATTTAAATTGATGATGATGGCTGATGTTGATTTATATAGTTACCAACCTGGATTGAGTTCAGTGATTTGGAAGCAGGTAAGATGACTTCACCTTGCTACCAAACTTTAAACAGAGTTGAAGAAGCACATTTATAAAAGCCTAATGTAACTGTTTTGTATTATGGATGCTGAAAAGAGAATGTAGCTACCCATTTGCCCACTTAAATGCAGTGTTTGTTTCACAGGACGCCCAATCAAAGTGAAGGTCCATTTATTTCCAAAAATGGGGCAGAAGAACTCACCCACCCTCCTGAATTTATAGCTTTTCCTGGTGAGGGCCATGACAGTGGCTAGCTTTCTGACCCATGGACTTTGGGGAGCTGAATTATAACCACTGATTCTAGCTGATTCTAGCCTGAATCCTGGTGCATCTTCAGAAACCTAGGTGAAATTTGACAAATGGCACACATTTATTTGATTGTAAAACATTATAACAGGTAAAGAAAGATGCATCATTATTCTTGATGATTAATGTAAAAGAAATGCTTATCTTCAATTTCCCAATCACTATACTTTATGCAGCCCCTTCTTTTTCTGTATGGCCTCTCTTTCCCTTTGCATCTTTTCTATCCTTAGTTTATTTTCCTTGTTGTGTTGTTTTTTATTCCCCCCCTCCTTCTTCACTTGCCATTTCATTTTCCTCCCACCATGCAGCATTATTACCTGCCAGTATTAACAAGGGAATGAGGACTGACAGTGGACAAAGCCCTTTGGCCCTTTCTATTGCAGAGTGGATTTTGTTGCAGAGATAGAAACATTTGGATTCCTTAGACCAGGGTCCTGGTCCTGAGGATGGCAGAAAGAGAAAAGGTGAAAGAGGAGAAAGGGAATTGAAGAAACTGCAAAAATGAAATTACCCAAGAACTCCATGCACATTTCCTTTTTAGGCCAATTAGATGATTTATCAGAACTAGCCAGAGTCCAAGTTGTGACTGAGAAGCTAAAATTTCACTTTCCCATTTAATATGTTCTTGGGTTCATTATGTCAACACTCTCCTAGTTAAGGCCTCCTTAATGATAATCAGAAAATAAGATCAGCATTTCTATACAGGGAAAATAGGCAACAAAGCTTCCTTACAAGTGGGCAGCACTGAATTTTGCAGTTAGACCATTGTAGATTAGTTTATCAAAGATTTCACTAGGAATCACCAAAATTTCATTTTCCAAATTAGGCATATACTTTATTCTAAGCTCAGAACTGTCCTTCTGTGTTTATAATTTCAGTTCATTTCACTTGCTATGTTTTCAAAATGTATTTTTAATTTATCTTATTTTGTCTCTCTTTTTTTTTTTCCTTTTTTCCCTTCTTTTAATTAAAAAAATGCGATTCTCTTTTCTGTCTACAAACCCAAAGCTTCTTCGGATGTTTTCCTTCAAGGTATAATGTTTTTGGAATGGAAATTCACTGCATGCCACTGCTGGATCTAACTATTAATGCTTACATGGTGTTTTATTTATTTTTTATGAATAGACATATAAGCATTCTACTAGAGATAACACATTTAAGATGGAGAAAGTTCTTTAGAGTTTTAGAGTTGATTCAGCAACCCTACATTAATTCAGAGGTTTTGACCTAACATGAAACTAAAAATCTCTAAGCTCTATGAGATGTCATTAGTGAAGTGGGCCTCATTAAACATCAAAGCCAAGACTTACCCTCTCTTTGCAGATAAAGATGGAATCCAGTTTCATTGGTTGTACCTACCAAGTTCCATTTATGTCCTAAAATTTAACTCTGTAAGTCCTAATTCAAAAAAGGATTGTTTTTCAATAAGTACATATAAAAATCTCCATTGGCCTGAACTCTACCTGATGGTGCTATAAAAATGATACTGTCTTTGAAATGCTTTAAGTTAAAACACGCATCCCTGCGTTCCAGGGTTATCCAGGGGCCTTTTGGCTCTATCATACAATATTCAATGAGATTTCTAGTCTCAGCTGAACTTTCTGATAGCTGATTCAGAGACAATAGAGTCTGTATATATATCATTCCTAAAACTAACTTACCAAATTAACATTAGATAAATTGAATTTTCTAGCAATTTTATAATTGGTGCAGCAGCAAAGATTAGATTAACATTTAATTAATTGGTACTAGTGTCTTCTTAAATCCTCAAGAGAGTTCGACAGCTAATAACATTTTAAAAAGTTCACTCACATGTAGTTTAGTTTAATATTGCTGACCATCTGAAGCTTCTAAAGGGTGATGTTAGGCAAAGTACTATATTACTTTAAAGTATAAGCCCTACCATTGTGGTATAAACTCAGGAAGCTTCTGTATTTATATATAGCTTAACATTTTCTGTTAAAACATTTACACATTTGCTCAGTGTAATGGGGTTTACTATTTGCCTATATAGATAAGCATGTACACAAAATTTGATTTCACAATTGACTCATTTTTATTTCTCTATCCTACTCACATGCACCACCATTAAATGCCTTCATGTAACCAACCTCACATGTAATACTTACTAGAATAAGATTCCATGTAGTTGTTTGATTTAAATCTTCAAACTTTGAGTTCTTTTGGTGTTCAATCTTCTTGCTATAGCTTATTAGCTTGGTGGTATTATTTTCAGCTGCACTGCTTAAGCTCAAAATTTGAAATCTGCAACTGCTATCCTTCTAAGTTCAATTTCACCATTGTAGATCATGATGTCATAGCAATTCCCTGAGTACTCATTTTCAGATTCATCATTCGCACACTGGGGACATTGTGGAGACATGGTCGGGAATTTATCAGGTAAAACTAACTCTGATCCTTCCCCTTCCCTACTCCATCTCAGGCCCCTACAATTGACATCCGCCCACGATCAGCAACCATTCAAATGAACAATGCCACACACCTTCAAGAGAGAGATGAAGAATACGGGTACGAGTGTCTGGATGGCAAGGACTGTGCCAGTTTTTTCTGCTGTTTTGAAGATTGCCGAACAGGGGCTTGGAGACATGGGAGGATACATATCCGTATTGCCAAGATGGACTCCTATGCACGGATCTTCTTCCCCACTGCTTTCTGCTTGTTCAATCTGGTTTATTGGGTCTCCTACCTTTACCTGTGAAGAGGTATGGGTGTTACTGATGTGGGTCTTACTCACTAAATCTCATGCAGAGACGATGTCCTTTCTGAGTCTACTTACATAATCCCCTGTGTAGTTTACGATGCTTTGAATTTGTTTCTGTGTTCCAGCCTGGTAAATTGTATTCATGTCATATTGTTTGCACCCAACTCTCCTATGGTAAGTGTAATTTGAAGTATAATGTTTGCTGTGTCTCAAAACCTGCAAGGCAAAGTGAAATTAGAGCAAGAACATTGAAACAAAACAAGCTTTTCTTTCAGCTACAACAATTGCAATTGTGAAAGCCATTATTATTTACAATGGTGTTATCCTTACTGAATTCAAAATACAATTAGATGCAAAAGACCCAAAAGTGTACCCTCTGTTCTGGGATCAAGTTGTGGTAAATTTGATTCCCAAAGGATATCTCCCTAATTTGAGAAAAATCACAACCTGCTTTAAATATAGGAACCTAGACTAGAAATCTATTATATCTCCATTCCAAGATATGAAGGAAACTTCCTCCACATCACATGTACAATGATGTAAATATTTCAGTAACATAGAATGCTTCAAGTTTAATGCATGCATCTCTAGAGCTGAAACAAGTGGACTGAAGTTAACATCATATTGTCTTTTATTCTGTGTCTTTGGGCTCTAAATGAATCATGAATGTAATTATATGGATTTGGGTTTGGAACAGGAGAGACGAATCTTCTCCCTCACGCATGAAGATTCAAACATCTTGTTTTTTTTTTCTTTTCCTTGAAAGATGCATTACAACACTAAGTAAAATACAGACTGGATAACTGACATTTGCCACCTCGAAATATGCCCAATTTCATAGAGTATAAAGTAAATAAATGTATGTGCTTGCTACTTTTTCTTCTTTGTAGGATAATAGGTCATCACAGAACTTACGCTCAAGATCTGCTTCTAGTGACTGTGAGTGCCTTGTGGGCAGAATCCTGTCATCTCTCCTTTGGGTCCTCAGCACCATGTAGAGCGTTCGGCACATAGCTGGTGCCTGTGAATGCAGTTTGAAGTGAACTGGCTTTAGATGCCTCTAGTAAAGCTTTCTGAGCTGGTCTGGAACCAGTGATTCATCTTTTCACACAGGCATTGTCCAGTGCTATTTGTTCTTGCAGAAGTAAACAGAAGGATCATTTACTTTAGGCAAAGACCGTATTCCTTTTAGAACAATATTTACGTCCTATATTTCTGTATAGAAATGAGTTTACCAGGGCATAGTTAGAATCTGTGTAGTATGGTTCTCCAGGTCTGGGATGAGTCAGTCCTGACTCCCCACTTTTTCACCGAGAACATAGGCACAACGGGAGTCATACCTGACTGGTGTTCGAATGTAGTATCCTTTGTTCTGTAGAAAGCAAAATGTACTGAAGTTTACATTTACAGAATTAAGGAAACCTGAAAGACTCACAAGGAGGTCAAGCCTATGAGTGTGTCCTCATTTGACCACACTGTACTCACATGGAGTGGCTATCCCAGGCTTCAAACTTGATGAGTTGAGCTCCATTTTCATGTATTCATCCTGAATTCCTATTTTTCTAAAATAGCGTCCTTCATCAGTTCTGCCTTTTGGCAATTATTTCTTTAAGTCAGAATTCAATCATAGCTACAATAATCTACCAAGAGTAGAAAAGAAGAGAAAGTGTCATTGTTAATAGAAAACCATGTAAAGTCATCATCAGGTCATCTGGATGAATCTTGAAACACATATAGCTGCCAAATTTACAAACCTTTACTGTATCAGTGCTGTAGTATATAACCTCAACCAGGTGTAAATAGAATTATTTTCTTGTTTTGAATTGTTAACATATTAAATGTTGACTTTTTGGGAGAGTTGTTGGCAAATTTTCAATGACAAGAAACATGTTATTATTGTCAACTTGAAATGTATTCCATTAATGGGGACATTCAAGAAAAAAAGCTAGCTTTCCAATGTGTGCATAGTATTGGCAACATAAATATATATTATATATAATCTGATTCTTAATTATCAGCTGCTCCCGGTCTGTGTATATGAAAACCTTTTCACAAAGGGAACTGCCTAATATGTGGACTTTTACAATAAAAATGCTGCATTCTAAGCCATGGCATCAGGTCAGTCGTTGGTTGGACTTGTTTGTCTTAAAGGAGACAAAATTCGCTTTCTGTTTGTCTCTTCTCTGATCCCCTTCTCTGTCTCACTCCCCAACACTGCCTTCCCTTTACGCACATTTTAGTTGTGAGCAGTGTGATCATGTTTTGCATGCTACTCACTTCAAAGAAATTAAGAGATGGTTTTTGGAGTGTGGAGTAGAGACATAAAGAAATGGCATGAAGGAGTAGCTCAAGACTTCTGTGCCTAAAGCTTTGGTGAGGCTAACAAGAGGGACACTGGTGTCAGCCATCACTGGGATCCCAGCTCTGCCAGAGACCAGCTGTCTCACAATTGTCAGGTCAGCCTTTATAAGCCTCCATTTTACCAGCTATGAATTAGGTGTAATCAGGACCCCCATGGGTGACACCGGTGCTCTGCTGCTGGGCTCCTCCCACTCCCATCAAATCAGCTAACAGCGTCTGGCACCATTCAAATATGTCTTAACTGAGGCCCTGTAGCGTGATGTTTCATTTTGAAAGAGTAACTGAATTGCAAACCGTTCTTTATACTACAGGCTGACAATCTAAGTCTTTATTGAAAAATGTCACATATTAGATTATTTTCAAAGCCAAAGAACCTGTCTCTGTAACCACCCCCTCAAATTAAAAATATAGGGAGCCATGCTCCAGAGACAGTATCGTCGTATTTTTAAGTCCTCTGAATTCCTCAGAACAGTTAGCATAATCTTTTATAAAGCCAGCTACCCTAACCTTCCTCTTGCTATCATTCTCTTGGCCCCTCATGTCTTCCTGCATCCAATTTAAACATCTATTTCTCACCTTCCAGACACATAAAAAAATTAGTTTTCATTTTGGTCTTGTTTCCCATCTAACAATGCCTTTATTTTTAGCTTCCATCCCCTCTTTAAAGTCTCAGTATTATTCTGACTAGTAGCAATGCTTTTTGTCTCTAACGAAGGTCAAATTACATTTAGCCAAATGATGTGGTCATTGGGGATTATGTCAAAAACTGCTAACTCTATGCCTTGTCACTATGGATTTTTGTTTAACGTGTAGAAGAAAGAAAGAATGACCTACACCGATAGCTCTGCTATATAATTTTAATGCTCACTGAGTTGCCAAAGGTCACACAGCCAGTTAATGGCAAACATGGGACAGCCACCCAAGCATTACTCTTTCTACTGACCCTCACAGTGTTTTAGGATTTGGAAGTCAAATCTGGAATATATTATCTTCCTCTTTATGCTTTAAGATCTGTCAAATTTGAAGATGCCGTCTTTCTTTGATCTTGACTTCATTTTAATTGCAATGAGACAAATTTTAAAATATGTAGCAACAGAGTTAAGTTGATGGATTTTACATTTATTTCCTTCTATTTCTAGTCACTTTCCAGTGTTATTCACTGCTTTCGGAATTCTGCTTGAAAGAAGGGATCTCAAAGAATCTGAAAAGCTCTAGACCCAGACAGAGTTGCCCTTTTTTTCCCTCTGGGCATGGAAAAACAGAAAACCAGAGTTTCTTATATCTTGTCTCTACCAGCTGATTCTTTCCACTGTATCAGAAAAGTGGTAGGAGTACTCTATTAATACTTGGTCTGAGGTTAGATACCAATCACAAAATCTAGCTTTGATTTTATTTTTCTCTATTTGGTTTTTTTTTTTAAGTTTTCCCTTATTATTGGTTTTGAAACAAAATGGAAAAGTAGACACTCTTACTCCAGATTACACAGGTTCAAATCCTGGCCCTGTCAAGACTTAATATTCAGCGCTTCTCCACCTGTTTCTTTCACAAGGATTGACTGAAGTCATACTAAGGAGTTATTAGATTTTTAGTAATTTTCTTTAGCGCACATATGAAATATCATAAAACAAAGAACATGAGGCTCATAGTCTACTTGGCCTAAGAATAATGATTGTCATTTATGAAGGTAATTACTACATTGTTCTGCTTTGTGGGGATGTGGTATTATTATCATCCCATATTTGGGAAATTCACGTACATAAAGAAAATTATAGAGCTAAGTGTTAACAGAGAACTACTCTCATGTGGAACAGTATATTATTGAAATCACTATATGTGATATGTATGAAGATACAAACGTTGATACCTTTTGAAAATTAAACACAATTTCCCTTAAAATATTTAAATCCCTCAAAAGGTTGTTAAATAAACATGTGTAACATAAATAAATATGCAGTTCTATCTTAATATAGTATTTTTGTGATATAAATCAAATACATTGTTTTGTAGCTGTTTCAAAAATCCTTAGTGAAATGAACATGAGGACTCATTAATCACTACTGAGGGCTCTGCCCATAAAAAAAAGAAAAAAATGTCACTGGACCAAGAATAGAGATTTTAAGTCACATCTGAAGATCTTCCAATTTTAGTTCCTTCTCCTGACACGTCTTAATGCCATCACTCCTCTGCTGTTTATTATGGTATGATATTATTGATTACTATCTACTATTTAGACTCTCCTAAACTCTGCCATATCTCCATATAGATATCTTGACACATCTGTCCTATTTCCTCCTTGAGTAGTTTCTAAAATAGTGCCATATTCCTAGAATACCTTTTTCAGCCCAACATACTGAAGAGTCACTAATTAAAGATTCTACCTGGTTCAAGAAGTCTTTCCAGTCTGACTAAAGTATAATAGGCTATTTTTTTCATCCCTTCCAGTACTTGATGAGATTTTTGAATAGTCTAATCCTAATATTTATCTCAGCTAAGCACTTAAATTCATCTAATCCTCTTAGTAAACACATTTTAAACGAACAATTCTGTGACAAGAATATGATATAAATAATTCACTATCCATTTGCATCTTAAATCAGGTTGTTTATCTTCCATCTATCTCCCTGCTATGCAAATTTGCCTCAGGTTTTTTTTCTGTTATATGTAATTTTTATGGGTCTGAAAATAAGTGCACCATCAAAGAAGTTTTGATTAAACATCTACTGCAATTCAATATAAAGTTTCAATAAATGCATATTGCAAGCCTCACACAGGTCACTGTGATGTAGGACGAGATACATTTCAGGACATGGTCTGCATCAAAATGTCCATAATATGATAAAGTCAGATAAGAATGCAAGTAAATATAATGAAGCTGTGCAAAATAGTTGCAGATAGAAGAAACTGTTCTAATTGAGGGTGAAATAGAGATTTCCTCTGTAATACAAAGCATTCCACCATGTGTGAGGAGGACCCATTACTGCTTTAAAGCTTTCTTTCTGACTACTAAGGAAAGCCTTGTAGAAAATTTGAAAAATATGAAAATGCACAAAGAAAAGAAATGTTATCCTTTATCTACTAGCAAGAGTTAAACTTTAAAAGCATCATTTATCTTTTTCTCCTTTCTCAGTTTTCTTTATGTATTTAAACAGATAGATAAATGATAGATAGATAAATACAATAGGTACACAGAGGCATAGATAAAAATACACACTAGATATGTTTTATAGGCTGATTTTTCATACAATTAGGTGTGAATTAACAAACATTTTCTGGCATTCTATTATTATATCATACATCTATACTATATTTAGCCAGTCCCTATTCTGTTTATTTTTGTTGTTATAAATAATTCTACAATCAATATCTACATATATCTCAGACACTATATATATTTCCCAGAAATTTCATAGAACAAATATCAACAATTGGCTTTGCTGAATATAAAGGCATAAGCATTCAACAGAGTCCTAGCAGATACCAGAAGGTATACTCAGAGAAGTAGAGAAAAATGAATGGAAGGGCTATTGGCAAGGTTACGGGCAAGGGTAAGATCCACCAATAAAGGGATACGGTGGTACCATAGGTCAATCAGGAGTGGAAAGTCATTCAGTTCTGTTCAGTCGCTCAGTCATGTATGACTCTTTGTGACCCCACAGACTGCAGCATGCTAGGCTTCCCTGTCCATCATCAACTCCTGGAGCTTGCTCAAGCTCATGTTCATCATTACCATCTGAATTAGTGTCCTATGCTCCTGTATCAGATAACCACAAACTTAGGGACTTAACAACAGCAGAAATTCATCATCACCTCTGAACGGTGGAAGTCTCACTGGCTAAAACAGAAGTGTCTTCTAAGCTGAGTTTTTGCTGGATACTCTAAGGGAGAACATGCTCTTTGCTTTTCAAGTTTCTAGAGGCTTCCTGCACTTCTTGGCTAGTGGGCCCTCTTCCATCTTCAAAGATTGCAATCACATCAGTACAACCTGTTTCCTTCCTCACATGTCGTGTTCTAGCTCTGAACTCTGACCTGCAAGAACCACTGAGATAACATCACCACTTAGTGTTAGTGGCTCAGTCATGTCTGACTCTTTGTGACCCCATAGACTGTAGCCTACCAGGCTCCACTGTCCTTGGAATTATCCAGACAAGAATACTGGAGTGGATTGCCATTTCCTTCTCCAGAGGATCTTCCCAGCCCAGGGATCAAACCCAGGTCTCCCTCATTGCAGGCAGATGCTTGACTGTTTGAGCCACCAGGGAAGGCCAAATAACAGGACCCAACATTCCTGGAAAATTTAAAGCTATTCATCTCCAAATCCCTAACTTAATCCCATCTACAAACCAACTCCGCGCCACCCNCCCCACCGGCCACTGCTTTTTTTTAACCAGAACAGGTACATTCATTCACAGATTCTGAGGATTAGAACATGAGCATCTTTGGGGGACAATTATTCTGCCTATCATACCTCTCTAGTCCTAAAAAGAGGAAGGAGCCGTAATGAGACCCAGAACATGCTGCAGAACAAGCCAACAGGAGCTGTGACTTTGGACAAATGATACAGCCATTGCCAATAATGCTCAGACAGAGAGGGAGGGTGAGGATAATTACCCAGAATTCTCTCTTCTCCTTCATAAAGCAGCCCATTATTTGATCAGTTGGTCAAACCAAATAGATAGTGGAAGACAAGGAAACCCACCCAGATAGTGTGGGCAACAGAGGTTAGCCTCACTGGGGCATACTGCATAGTGAGAGGGTAGAAAGTCAATCTAGAGGAATGGATGGAAATTATCCAGAAAATTTGCTCCCCAAAGTAGCACAGAATAGCATAGTCTCTTTGTTTTGTATATTAGTTATCATAATTTTCTGATGATAAAGATGATATTTATGTCATTTCAATGGTTTCTATTGCATGAAAAAAGTAATCGTTAAAAGGAATCACAGAGATTCCTTTTAATCACAGGAATTCTAGAGACCCATATATTTTATACCATGTATTCTATTCAGCACAAATAACTTTCCAACTGACTTTACAACCATCAAACAAATGCCTTCAGAAAACTGCTTTCTGGGAGTTAATGTGGGTTAATAGCCATGGCCCTATGGTGAGCCCCATGGCAAGGATGCCAAGTCAGGCAGTGATTTGCTGTCCAAAGCAGCCTGGAGATGTTTTACAGAGAGTGGACCTTCTGATCCAGTATTTCTCATTTGCTATTGCTCAGTTTTAAAACAGCAAGCCGTCTGAGTCAGTGTGAACCCAAGGATACAGTTCTGAGTTCAGGGCTAAAAATAGCAAAATCAGAGTCTTATTTATATAAACAAAATGACTAGAGGACAATGAAAACTTAATTGATATGACTTAACGGAGAGTGATTACAGTTGAACCATTTGGAGACCAGATGAATTCAACAGGCTCTTTGAGCCTAGTGTCCAGCCATGTATAAGACTATGACTGCCTCAGTGAGCAGAGTCCTCACTCCTTTGAAAGTCATGAGAGGAAGTAGGTCCTCATTAGGACCAGATTTTAACCTACCTGAACAGAAGATTGGGCAAGTCTACATGGTACTTCAACTCAGTTCCTTTCCTCTTCTAAACATCTACTGACTCTGTCTCCCCTTTCACTCTTTGATTTTTTTCCCCCCAAAGGACTTGATCCCTTTGGAAAGTAATGAAGATGTGATTCAATTCAGTAAATATATTAAGCACCCACCATATGCCAAATAATGAACTATGCTTTGGAGCTATCATGGCATAGGGTTTGTCTGTATAAAGTTTACAGTATCAGGCCAAAAAGTATTAAATTTGAAATTCAGTAGTTGGTAAGAATTATTAATGCCATAACTAATGATTCTGATTACAAAATTCTTACCCCTTCTCAGATCCAATATATGAGAAGTTTCCATGGGGCACAATAGAAAGGATCTTGATAGAAAATGAAATCAATTTTATTCCATCTCTGTTTTTTACAAGTAAATAAGCATTGTAACCTTAGGGGATGGAAAATCGGCTCAAACTTTTCTAATGAGAGATATGGACACATGGAACTCCCAAGTTTACCTTTTATATCACATATAAACTATGCATGAAATTTCACATAAACATCACAAGTACCAGTACTTCCTTTGAAAAAGAATGAAAAGGATGGATATAGTTCATTATCAGCAGACCTGTTATTATATTTATTTATATTTATACTAGTTAACTTTACAAAATGTAGTTCTTACACTAGTCACAAGTTTTACTATACAATTCCATGTAGAACAAAATTAAAATAATATTTTAGCAGCTGGAAAATATTCTACAAAGATGTATGAACAGAATAATTGTGAAAATAAATGCAAATCTATATCCATTCTTCATTTCTTAGCTTGAGATTATGAACTCTGACCAGATGAGGAACCCCTTAATGCTATTTACCCTAATCTGTGCTATATACATTTGCCAACCAAGATTTAGGCACATAAAAATGGTCTTTTTGTCACGTGACCTGAAATATCAGTTTTCTCCATTCACAGCCATAACACCTTTTATCCTTATCTCCCTTGACTGAGTCACATGACCCTTGAGCTGCACAGAGATCTTAAGTCACTTTGAAGGTCAGCTTTCAAAAAGAGCTTTCCAAGGAAAATCAAGACTTCTGCCACCCATCCCAAAATGAACCATGAAAGTCACATATGTTCAAAGCAAATCAGGACCTGCAGCTTTTCTAGGATCCTAACACTGGGTACTTCTAAGTAAAGTTCTGAGTAGACTACCTGGTGCATTTTAAATCAGAAAATCACAAAGATAACTTCCAAGTTTGTTAGTTAGCTAGACAGATAGATTGATATAGACAACAGACAAGTTATAAGAAAAGATGATAAAAATATTTATGATGTTTAGAGCATTGGAGATCATTGCTTTTTTAAGAAAATCCTCATCTGAGTTTTCTAAAATTCTCAGTTATTCACATGAATTAATCTTATAATCAGAAAAGGGATATGTTTTTAAATTTTAAAACTGCTGTGATAAAATCTAGATTTTAAAAATACATTTTATGTAGTCAGCTTAGAAAAGAACTTTCTTAGAGAACAAGACACTCTTCTGGTAAAGCAGACTGCAGTGGTACATACATATTCATACACACAAAACCACACATACAAGAGAAAGAGTCTCTTTAAATGTTCAGTGTTCTGAAAACCAGAAATAGAGCACATTCACTTTCTGCTATAGCTCACACACATTCCCTTTGTCCTCTTCTCCAGGCCCTTCCTGTGTCAGATGGCATTTCAAGAAGCTATTTGAAGACAGCTCTTCCTACACTCACACCTCCACTTTCATTCTTCTCTTTCTGAAAAATACAGAAAGTGCTCAAGGGAAGAACCAGGGTAATAGCTCTGGAGATCAGAGTTCTCCCTTCATTTCCATCATTAGGGGAGCTCATGTGGCAACACTCAGTCTGTGTTCCACCATCCCACAGTGTGGCATTAAATGTTTCTATGGTGACAGGGCCCCAAAAGTGGGTTATGGTAGCCCTCCTCCAATTAGTCACAGCTACTCTGCTGTGAGGCTGATGGAATAATGTTGCAACGTTCCTTCTCCCTAATGTGGACTGCTTAAGAATGACTGAACAGCGTGCTCTGCCCTCCACAGTACCCACACAGAGATAATAAAGTGACCTGTTCAGAGGACACAGTGGAAGGTGCATTTTGAATTTTTTTTTTAATATTATAGACCCTCACATCTTACAAGGACCTTGAAGATCATCTACTTCATGCAGTGAGGATTTTATTTAATTTTTCACTCATTCAAAATATTTGTTAAGCACTTACTAAGTGCTAGAGGCCCTTCATGGATCACAGCCTTGTCCTGGCAAAGGGGCTTGTGTAACTCAATGAGGCAATGAGCCATGCCATGCAGGGCCACCCAAAATACTCTCCAAAATAGTGGAGAGTAATGACAAAATGTCAGAGAGAGGAGCGAATGGCAAACCACTCCAGTATTCTTGCCATGAGAACCCATGCCATGAACATGAACAGTATGAAAAGGCAAAAAGATATGACATTGGAAGATGAGCCCCCCAGGTCAAGGGATGTCCAATATGCTACTGGGGAAGAGCAGAGGGCAAGAACACAGACTGTTTCCACATGAGCTCCCCTAATGATGGAAATGAAAGGAGAACTCTGATCTCCAGAGCTATTACCCTGGTTCTTCCCTTGAGCACTTTCTGTATTTTTCAGAAAGAGAAGAATGAAAGTGGAGGTGTGAGTGTAGGAAGAGCTGTCTTCAAATAGCTTCTTGAAATGCCATCTGACACAGGAAGGGCCTGGAGAAGAGGACAAAGGGAATGTGTGTGAGCTATAGAATGAAGATGCTGAGCCAAAGCAAAAATGATGCTCAGTTGCTGATGTGTCTGGTGTTGAAAATAATGTCCAGGGTTGTAAAGAACAATATTGCATAGGAACCTAGATTGTTAGGTCCATGAATCAAGGTAAATTGGAGGTGGTCAATCAGATGGCAAGAGTGAACATTTACATTTTAGGACTCAGTGAACTAAAATGGACTGGAATGGGTGAATTTAATTCAGATGACCAATATATCTACTATTGTGGGCAAGAATCCCTTAGAAGAAATGGAGGAGCTCTCATAGTCAATAAATGAATCCAAAATGCAGTACCTGGGTGCAGTTTCAAAAACAACAGAATGATCTCTGTTTGTTTCCAAGACAAACCATTCAGTATCAGTAATCCAAGTCTATGCCCCAACCACTAATGCCGAAGAAGGTGAGATTAAATGGTTCTGTGATGACATACAAGACCTTCTAGAACTAACACCACAATCACAGGGGACTGGAATGCAAAAGTAGGAAGTCAGGAGATAACTGGAGTAACAGGCAGGTTTGGCCTTGGAGTACAAAATGAAGCAGGGCAAAGACTAACAGCTTTGCCAAGAGAACACACTGGTCATAGCAAACATCCTCTTCCAACAAGAGATGACTCTACACACGGACATCACCAGATGGTCAATACCAAAATCAGACTGATTATATTCTTTGCAGCCAAAGATGGAGAAGCTTTATACAGTCAGCAAAAACAAGACATGGAGCTGACTATGGCTGGCTCAGATCATCAGTTTCTCATAGCAAGATTCAAGCTTAAACTAAAGAAAGTAGGGAAAGCTACTAGTTCATTTAGGTTTGACCTAAATCAAATCCCTTATGATTATAAAGTAGAGGTGATAAATAGATTCAAGGGATTAGATCTGGTAGAAAAAAGAACTATGGAGAGAGATTTATAACATTGTACAGAAGGCAGTGACCAAGCATATGCTCAAAATCCTTCAAGCTAGGTGTCAGTGGTACATGAACCAATAACTTCCAGATGTACCAGCTGAGTTTAGAAAAGACAAAAGAACCAGAGATCCAGAGATCTGATGGATCACAGAAAAAGCAAGAGAATTCCAGAAAAAACATCCACTTCTACTTCATTAACTAAGCTAAAGCCTTTGTGTGTATCACAACAAACTAGAAAATTCTTAAAGAGATGGGAATACCAGACCATCTCTTGTCTCCTGAGAAACCCCTATGCAAGTCAAGAAGCAACTGGACACAGAACAGCAGACTGGTTCAGAATTGGGAAAGGAATATGACAAGGCTGTATACTGTCACCCTGCTTATTTAACTTCTATGCAGATACATCATGCAAAATGACTGGCTGGATGAATCCCAAACTGGAATCAAGATTTCCTGGAGAAATATCAATGACCTCGGATATGCAGGTGATACCACTCTAATGATAGAAAGTGAAGAGAAACTAAAGAATCTCTTGATGAGGGTGAAAGAGGAGAATGAAAAAGCTGGCTTGAAATTCAACATTAAAAAAACTAATATCATGGCATCTGGTCCCATCATTTCATGGCAAATAGAAGGGGAAAAAGTGGAAGCAGTGACAGACTTTATTTTCTTGGGCTCCAAAATCACTGCAGATAGTGACTGCAGCCACAAAATTAAAAGATGGTTGCTCCTTAGAAGGAAAACTATGACAAACCTAGAAAGCATATTAAAAAGCAGAGACATCACTTTGCCAACAAAGGTCTGCATTGTCTCAACTATGATTTTCCCAGTAGTCATGTACTGATGTGAAAGCTGGACCATAAAGAAGGCTGAGTGCTGAAGAATTGATGCTTTTTAACTGTGGTGTTGGAGAAAGCTCTTGAGAGTCCCCTGGACATCAAGGAGATCAAACCTGTCAATACTCTAGGAAATCAATCCTGAATATTCATTGGAAGGACTGATGCTGAAGCTGAAGCTCCAGTACTTTGGTCACCTGATGTGAAGAACCAACTCAGTGGAAAAGGTCCTGATGCTGTGAAAGATTGAAGGCAAAAAGAGAAGAGAGCAGCAGAGGTTGAGATGGTTGGATGGCATCACCAACTCAATGGACATGAATTTGAGCATACTCTGGGAAGCAGTGAAGTACAGGGAAGCCTGGCATGTTGCAGTCTATAGGGTTGCAAAGAATCAGATACAACTTAGTGGCTGAACACACACAAGTGCTAGAGATCATGTTCCACACTGAGGACAGTATAATAAAGCCATAGAAATGGGCTTGTTTTTTAGAAAATAAAGTATTCCATTATTTAATAACTAATTGAGTACATGCTGTGTATGAGACACTGTGAGGCATTAAGTCTAGAACAGTAAAGCTATAGCAAAGGTAGAGATCTATACATATTGTATACTTGCCCAGCCTTCCGCTGCCAGCTCCTAAATTTCTTTGCCTGGGTACATTTGGGTTGGTTATTGGAGTTAATTTTGTTTTTTACCTGGTAGGTTACAAACGTTAGGAAATTAAAGTCCTCTTTTCCAATTCTCTGACCTCCTCTCAGTTACTTTCAAACGTTAACTGAGGGGACCTGGTGGCAGGATGATTAACTACGCTGTTTTATCTGGGATGAAAGGATTACCCTGTGCTAAAAGTGTAACTTTTAGCATAACCAAGATAGTATGTGAATATGCCAACTCTGTCCTAGCCTGGGATAACTGTAAGGCAGATTTTAAAGTGGCTCCCAGAATGCCTCAACATGTTAATATCCACTTATCCAGACTGGTAATGCACTTGAACTCTTCACTGTCTACTTAGCTTCCCTATTTCACTTCCATATTGTCTCCAGTTTCCCAAGATCACCTGCAAAATTGCCTGCACTTGAATAATCCCTCTCTAAGCCTTTCTTCTAAAGAAAACAAGGCTAAAATAAAGTCATGATACTTATTCTTGAAGGAAGATAAAGTGTAGTTACAAAGTCAGACAAGAAAATGGGCAATGTCACTGTAGTGTGATGAATTCTATTATCAGGAAAACGACTCTGCACTCTGGAAGAACACAGGGGCATCTTGGTTAGAGAGAGAGAAGGCTTGTAAGAGAAAACTCCATCTAGACAGAATCATGAAGGATAGGTTACAGTTAACTCACTGAATGGAGGAGGAAGGATAACAATTTTAGGCAGGAGAAAAAAATTTTTTAATCTTAGAATGGAAAAGAAAGTGCACCCTGCTTAGGGATCTACAAATAGGGTCCAATGGTTGGAGCTTAAAATGAAGTAAGTAGTTGGACAGAGAAGAAGAAATAGATTTAAAGAGATACTAGGTCACTCATGAATGACCTTTCATCCCCTGGTAAGGAGAGCAGACATTATCCTGAGGGCAGCAGAATGGCATTGACAGGCTTGAAGTAAGCAAGGAAATGACATGATTGGATCTGACTTCACAAAATCACTCAGACTGCCTTGTGAAAAATGGATTGGAGGGGTCATGACCTGAAGCGGGGACACCAGCTAGGAAGCTGCTACACCAATTCAGGAGAGGGTTAATAGTGTTTTGAACCATGTGGATAAGTAGAATGTGCTGTAGTTTCAAGGTATTAAGGAAGGAGAAGTTAGAAAATTTGTGATTTAGTAGATATAGTTTGTAAGACAAAAATTCTTGCTTGAGTAAATGGAAGGAGATTGGAAAATCATTGCAATAGTAAAATAAATGAAATATTTCAGTTTAGGATCTGTTGGATTTGAGTTTTTATGGAGAAACCCTTGCATATTTATCATTAGAAGCAGTATTAAAAATGAATAATCATAAGAAATAGGGAATCAAACACATCTGGATTCTAGCTGTATCACTGAGTAATTTATTAAACATCTTCAAGACTCAGTTTATTCATCTTAAAATGATGACAGTTTACAGTGAAATAACTCAAGAAATGGAAATTTCAGAGAGTTTGG
>SJYQ01000230.1:702785-745332 GCA_006410935.1 Redunca redunca | reverse complement strand
TAAAAAAAAAAAGTGACCCTGAGTTAAAATAAAAGAAAATTCTTACAAGGAAGCCCAGTAGGACACAGCAAGAAAAATGTAGTGTCTCAGCAACCTCAATCCCTCTGAAGTTTAGTGTGATGGAAGGAGAGGTTCATGAACAGATCAGATTCTGCACAAAGGTTAACTCAACCTAGGACTGAGAAGTTTCCATTGAGTTTAGTAGCCAAAAAGTAAACAGTGGTTTTATCTACAACAATTTCAGCTGAGTGGAGGTGGCAGAAGTCAGATTGGAGTTGTCTGAAGCACAGATGCAAGGTGAAAAAAATAGAGACAGCAATTGTAAGTAACTTCTTTAAGATACTGGGATGTGGAGGGAAGGAGAGAGATAAAATAGCTCTAGGGAGCCTAAAAGAGGTGAAGGCAAAGTTTAATCTTTTAAAGATGGGAATTTCACAGGTTTAAATACTATTGGGAAAGAGTCAAAGAAAAGAAAAGGTTGAAGACTAAGAAAATGAATTGTATCTGTGATGACCCATATTCTTAAGGAGACTGAATGTAGTGAGACCTGATACATAGGTGAAGGAAAATGCCATTCACTCCATGACTGAAGAAAGAACAACAAAAGATTGGTACTGAGGTGTGTGTGTCGTTTGTCAAAAAGATATTATACACCTGATGTATCCTAAGATCCAGGAAGGAGATGGAAGGCAATAAATATTGATTGAGATGGTGAAGGGTCACAGAATAAATCTAGGTCACACAAATTCATAAACACCACTCCAGATACAAAGAATCAGAATCTCTGTGTATCTGACCTAAAGATTATACTTTTAAACAACATCCTAAATAACTTTTATGAAATAGAAACATTTCCTGATTCATGAAGAAGCATTTGGGAAGTGACATAGTTGGCACCAAAAAGAATAGGTGAGAGAAAGAGACGAAATAAGACTATGGAGATCAGAGGAAAGAGATACTGAAAATAGCAATGTCCAGCTTACTGGTGTTGACTGAAGGTCAAAGGTCTTGAGAACTGATAAAGACTCAAGTTATGTTGTTGGATGAGTGATCCATATAGACACTGAAGAAGCTGAGATGTTTTTAAAAGGACTTAGAGTGAGAAGCAAGGCTGTAAGTCAGATATTTAATTCTCCAGTAAATGATGAGGAGCAGTAGGAAGATCTGTAAATGTCACCAGTGAAGTAAGCAGTGACATAGCTGAAAGTCATACTTCTCAAATGATTTTATTATTTAACTTAATGTTTATATAGATCAGAAAGGTATAAATGCCTGGAATAGTTTCTCAAAACCAAGAATCACTGTGTTCTCATAAAGCAAATGTGTTGGTACAGAAGAATAAATAGAACCAGAGAAACAAAGTAAATTTTTCTACATGAAATTCCTTTGATTTCTGCTGTAATTTGTTCTCCCTTATGTTACCTCTATATTTTACACACAAAGAAAGGGAAACCCATAGACTTAAGTAACTCGACAAAAGTTAAAAAGTTAGTCAATGGTAAATTACATCTAAGACACAACTATCAAATGTGCTTGCCAAAATACCTCACTGATTTATATGAATTTTCTAGAGTCCTCTCTAGTTGTAAAGGATAGACAGCAATGTAGTCAAATTTGTCAGGGCTAGGTAAGTGGATTGGGTTAGTTACTATGGCCTGAAGCAGAGTTAACCAGTATCGAGAAGACAGACTTACTGTCTAATCACTTAACCTGAGCACTTGGGAGCATCTGGCTCTAAGAAGTTAAATTGTTTTCACTCTGAACTAGTTTCCCGGTTGACAATGAAGGAAATTAATTCTCTCACAATCCACAAGGCCAGAAGGTCAAAATCAAGTTGTCAGCAAATCTATGCTCCCTCCAAAGGCTCTAGGGTAGAATTCTTTCTTGTCTCATTTGGTTTCTGGTGGCTCCAGGATTTTCTTGATTTTGTGCCTGCCTAACCCCAATCTCTGCTTCTGTTTTCACAGGGCTTTCTCTTCTCTATGTGTCTTTCTCTGTATATATATATGTGTTTTGATTTCTCCTGGATAATTAAATATATATATATATATATATATATATATAGTCTATTCAGGATGCTATAACAAAATAATGTAGACTAGATGTCTGATAAACAATAAAAATTTATTTCTCATTGTGTTGGGAGCCTGTGAAATCCAGATTTGATGCCTGGTGAGAGCTCACTTCCTGATTCAAAGATGTCCATCTTTTCACTTTGTCCTTACACGTTGGGAGGAGACAAGGGAGCTCTTTGGGGCTCCTTTTATAAGGGCAGTAATCCAGTCCAGCAGGGCTCCATTCTTGGGACCTGGTCATCTCCCAAATGTCCCACCTCCAAAGACCATTGCACTGGAGAGTGGTTTTCAATGTACAGATTTTGGGGGTACATAGACTTCAGCCTATGGCAGTCAGTCACCCGTCTCTCAGCTAGAATTCTACCACTGGTGAATTATAACACAGAAAGCTCCATTTCTTGCTCTACAAGCAGCTTTGAGGTATCTAAATTATTCACAGTCTCCCATAAGGGCTCTGCGAGTCATTAGATGATTATTATATAATGTTGCTAGTTCACAAACAAGGAAATGATATACCAGGGGTATAGAAGTTAATAAACAGCCTAGAATATTAAGGGTTAGATCTCAGGGAGTCTGTAAATTCTCTAAGCTTGTATGTTTTTTTTTTTCCAACTCAAATCAAAAAAGAACCTTCAGTGTACATAATTTGACAGAAATGTTGGTGGTCATGTTCATCCTGTCCTACCTACTAATATTTTTCTCCAAAGTAGCTGCATCAATTTAGACTCTCACCAGAAAAAAATGGGAGCAAATAATATTTTCATACTCCTGCCGATACATAGTACCTTACAATTTTAAATATTTTTTCGAAGCTATTGGGTGTGAAATTGTGCTGCTTTGTTTTAAATTGCATTTCTTTTATATTCATGAGTTTCCAAATCTTTCCTTACCTTTGTGATCACGAAAATCTCTTTTGTAAATCAGCTATTCATATACATCATGTTTTTCTTCATATCTCTCCTTTCTTTATTATTCTTTTTGATCTTATTCATAGTAGGCTTTGTTTTTGTGTGGTTTGCATAGCTAGCCTTTGTTATAAATGTGTAGATGTTGTAAATATCTTCTCTCAGTTTGTCCACTGTTTTTTTAGACTTTCTGTTGTGGCATATGGAAGTTTTCACTTCATTGTAATTAAGTTTCTGTATTTTTTCTTCAGCAAGTTTTCCCTAAACAGCGAATGAAAACTATATTTGTATACTTAATTGTAACAGTTCTGTAATTTTAATTATTTTTAAATTAATTATTCCTATTGGAATTTATTTTTATGTGATTTAAAGGATTTAGTTTATATACTGAACTGTTTAATTCAAAAAAATTATTCATGAACCAATTACTTCCCACATTAAAGTACATGCTACTCTGTTTACAATATCCAAGACACAGAAGCAACCTAAATGTCCATTGACAGAGAAATGGATAAAGATGTGGTCCATATATACAATGGAACATTACTCAGCCATTAAACAGAATGAATTATGCCATTTGTAGCAACATGGATGGACCTAGAGATGCTCATACCAAGTGAAGTAAGACAGGAAAGAGAAATATTGTTTGATATCTCTCACATGTGGAATCTAAAAAGAAATGATACAAATGAACTTATGCACAAACCAGAAACAGATTCACAGATTTAACCTATGGTTACCAGGGGTGAAGGATGGGAGGAAGGGATAATTAGGGAGTTTAAGATCGACATGAACACACTGCTGTATTTAAAATGGATAACCAACAAAGACCTACTGTATAGCACAGGGAACTCTGCTCAATGTTATGTGGCAGCCTGGATGGGAGGGGAGTTTAGGGTAGAATAGATATATGTATATGTATGGCCTAGTCCCTTTGTTGTCCACATGAAACTACCAAAATATTGTTAATCAGCTATACTCCAATGTTAAATTAAGAGTTAAAAAATATATTATTCTTCTGCCACACAATATCAATATACATTTATTTTCAGAATCTGTATCTGGTCTATTTACTTACTGGTCTACCACAGCATAACATAATGCCCACACAAATTTATAAAGGATATGGTAATATATAATATATGCCTTGCTGAAGTTACGTTAATATAAACTTGAAGCAGCCATTAAGAAGAGATTTATTATAAGCAACATACACCATATGCAGCAGCTAAAATATGTTACTATACAGCAGCTAAAATAAAGATGTGGATCTAAGCTCACTGACATTAAAAACATCCATAATACATTGGTAAGTGGAAAAAGCACACTGTAAAATGATATCTGTTTATAGATAGATATAAAAGTTGCAAAGCTGGATGTTGCACTTATAGTCCATATGTAAAGAAGGCATACTACTCCTATATATACAGATACACTGCATCATAAATAAATATTTTTCAAATATATGAATTTACACTAAATTCCTGAGAATGCTGATCTCAGCACAGTATGTCACGTTTAGCGTATGAAGAGAAAAGAAAGGAAGGACATTCAGGAGAGAAGAAGAGAAGCAAAAGGGAGGGCAGGTGGGTAGGTGGAAGGAGGAGGAACAATTGGAAGGGGAATGCAATTTTACTCTTTCTATCTGTATGTATGGTTTTAAATTTAGACAACATACATGGTTTACTTTTAGTATCAGAACAAAGGAACCATAGATGTGCACATATCAGTTTCCATAATGGTACCCACATCCAGAGCTACATAGTTAATCGGGTATTACCAAGTAAAAACAAAACATGTTTTTTCCTCTCACAAGTTAACAGAACATGTGCAAACGCATTAGCGGTATTAATTTGGAGAATTGTACTGAAAGGTATGTGAGATGTTGCATAAGCTGGAGTGATTGGAATATCCTATTTGATAGGTGACATCTAAGTAGAAACCTGAATTGAGCAGGGGTAGGAGTGTCACCTGAAAGCCAAGGGGTCTTCCCTAAAATCATGTCCCTCTGCAGTAAGAAGTAAGACTTTCACACAATGCACTAAATTCCTATTTCCCTTCATAATAACTTTTCAAAAGAGATGCTATTATCCCCATTTTAGGAAACATACAAGATAATCTGGCTATCCCTCAGAGACCGGAGGGACCCCCACCCCAAATTTGGTTTGGGTGTAGAGAGTGATAACACACGTGCACCTACAGGTGCAAATTCAGTCTTGCAATTCGTGGGAAATCACTCTTTAGTTTCCTCATTTATTGAAGTGTGTTGTTGACTGATACACTGTGAAAGGCTGCTAGTCAAAGTCCATTCTTATCCTTTTCCCCCATCAGTTTTCTGGCCCATAACAAGGCTCACACTTGTGCCCCACCTCTCAAAAAATATTTACAGATTTACCTGTCTACATAGAAAATTCAGGGATGACCATCTCCCTGAAACAACCTTTTTAAAGAATGACCTTGAACAAGACCCCTGTCTCCTCTGAGGCTCATTCTCCTCTTCTGCAAGGTAGAGCTGATAATGCCTCACAGAGTAGATGCAAAGATGTATGAAATACTGTATAAAAGCAAATAGAAAGCTTGAGCCTTAATCACATTCAAGAAATTAGAAATACTAATATTATTACTATGAAAATGGGTTTTTTTGTGCAGCACCAATGAAAGCTGATTATTCAGTAATGTCCTCCTCTGACCTTTAGTTTTTTTAAGGCTAGCTATGACTAAAAGATTCAGTTTATATATCATTATTGATGTAACGTTTAAAACTGCATTTTAATGTGCTTTGTAAACTCCAACAAAACCAACTGAATGAATGTGATCTCTTCCTTTGGGAAAATAGAATTCTAAGAGAAAATCAGAAAGTTCTCTGTGAGAACTACATCTTTTCTACTAGTTTCCACTGGCTTCCTGCCTACCCCTCACTGCCCCTCAACAAATAAAACTGTTTGTTTCTACAATATGTCTTCTCATACCATCCACAGAGAACTGGAAAACTAGAATACTTTTTAATGTAGATTTTATTGCTCCCCAGAAATTGAGCTAAAAGAAGGTGAGAATCTATCACAGTTGGCAAAAGAGAAGAGAAATGTTTAGTGATAAATTATCTATCTGAGCATGTACACTGGACACACAAAAAAACATCATGCAAGTGTCAAACTGAATGCAAACATGATTAGAATAAAGCTGCTCTGTGTCAGGGCCTTGCTTAAATAAAAGTGACAAGTTCTGACAGAATTTCTGTCTGGTGTGAATGAAAAGACTGAGCAAGCAGCACTGAGACAATTTCTGAAATAGCTTTTTGTGAACGAAACATTAAAAATCCAAAACGGTTCTGCACTATACCGTCTGCAGACATACTCTGGAAACAAAAAGCACTATACTTTTCCAAAAGCCACACTTCTAACAGACTCTTGATGGTGTGGTCTTTCTCCTGTCATCTCTCACTGTTAACTGGACTTGAGTCTTCGATTAGCTGTGGGTAAAACACTGCAGGTTTTCAAAACTACAAGGGAAAGCCAGGCTTAAAGGGCCACTGCACTCTGATATCCAAGGTCTGGTCATTCTCTCCACTAATTCATTTCCCGAGAGCACCTCACCTTCCCAGAGGCAGTCATGTGCCTTCCCAGAAAAGAGGAAGTTTCAGTGCGATCACAGTAGCTCTGCCCTCTGCTTCATCCTTGAGTCATTTTACTTTATATAAAATAGGAATAACACTTTCAACAATGATTAGATCCATATACATGTTAGGAACTATGACAGACATGGAAAATGTAGAAGATGTACTCTCTTCCTCTAAAGGCTTCAAAGTCCAGTGACTATTAACTGAGCAATTAGAGATGATTTAAAACAATATTTAAACCATAAGCACTATGTCAATGCAAGGATTCACCAGAATATTTTATTCTACACCTATTCATACATATGCACATCAAAGATATGAGGAGAGAAAAACACATGGAGGGACAGAGTTAGAAAAAACTTGTAATTACTACCATGTTTTGTGTGCTTATATGTAATATTTGATTTTGTACTTGTGTTTTTCAAGAGGAACATGTATCACTTGCTTAATAAAATAAAAAAACAAACAAATGCTATTTCATCTGTATTTAGAAAAAAACAGATATTCACACAAGGATATAATTTTGTCATTTCCTTCTGATGCTTATGTTCCCGAATAACACAAATATGACCTCTCTCCTTTCTTGTAGACTATTTTCCTATAAGGTGAGGGTAAAGGAAATGAGAGAGGGATGTGATACAAATTTTGTCATGATGGCTTTGAAAATTCTAGTGATCAGGTAAAGGAAAATCAGACCTGATGATCAGTGCTGAATGGAGGCTGGTAGTTGTTTTGTTCAGTCTGATCCTAAGTGCTTATAACTTTGCACACTATATAACAAGTGCTCAGAACAGCCTTTGCTGCAGCAAGGTAAGGATGAGCTCCTGGGCTCAAGTTTTAGCAATGACACATGAGTCATGAGACTTTTTTTCAAAAAGTCTCAGTTTTCAAGGAAATAGAAAGACAAGCCACAGACTGAGAAAAAAATATTGACAAAAGACACCTCGTAGAAACAAAAGACACTGCTAACTCAAATATGCAAAGAACCCTTAAAACTCAACAAGAAAATAAACAACCAATTTTAATATGGGACAAAGACCTTAACAGACCCCTCACCAAAGAACATGCACAGATGCCCAACAAGCACATGAAGATACTCCACGTCATACGTCACTAGGGAAAAACAAATTAAAACAGCAATATGATACCATTTTGTACCCACTAGAATGGCCAAATCTAGAACCCTGACAACACAAACACTGGCTAGGAAGTAGAGCAATGGGAACTCTCATTCATCACAGGTGGAAATGCAAAATGGTACAGCCAGTTTGTAAGAGAGTATGGTCGTTTCTTACAAAAATAAACATACTCTTACTATATGATCCTTTTCTTTGGTATTACCCAAAGGAGTTTAAAACAGGTCCACACAAAAACCTGCATATGGCTGTTAATAGTAGTTTCATCTGTAATGACCAAAGCTTGGAAGTAACCAAGATGTCCTTCAGTAGGTTAACAGAGAAACTGTGGTACAGACAGATATTGAAATATTATTCAGTGCTAAGAAACAAGTTTTCAAGCCAAGAAAAGACATGGAGGAACCTTAAATGTATATTCTTACCAAGTAAAATAAGTCACTGAAAAATGCTACATACTGCATCATTCCAACTAAATAATATTCTGGAAACCACAAAACTATGGAGTTAGTAAGAAGATCAGTGGAGGTAGTATAAAGGGATTGTGGTCTATGGGGAGGATACATAGGCAGAATACAGAGGATCTTGAAGTAAGTGAAACTACTTAGTGTGATACTGTAATAGTGGATCCGTGTCTTGACACATTTGCCAAAACTCATAGAATGTAGAACACCAAGAGTGAACCCTAAACTGTGGCATTTGGGTGATAATGACACACCAATGCAGGTTTATCAGTGGTAATAAATGTACCACTCTGGTGGTGGTGTTGATAAAAGGCATGGCTCTGCATGTGTGGGAGGAGAAAAGATATGGGACCTCTCTGTACCTTCCTCTCAGTTTGGTTGTGAATCTAAAACTGCTCTAAAATGTCTTTAAAATGTCTCAGTTAATAAAAAGCTAGTTTTGAAGATTCAAATCTTTTACAGAAATACTTTGCAGAAAAAGTCTTTGAATTGAATATGAACTAGTGTCCATGTCTGTTCCTGTCATAAAATACCTTCCCAGTCATTTGTGTGTGCTGAGTTGCTTCAGTCATGTCCAAGTCTTTGCAACCCTATGGACTGTACCCTGCCAGGCTCCTCTGTCCATGGGATTCTCCAGGCAAGAATACTGCAGTGGGTTGCCAAGCCCTCCTCCAGGGGATCTTCTAGATCCAGGGATCAAACCCATGTCTCTTGTGTCTCCTGTATTAGCAGGTGGGTTCTTTACCACTAGCACCACCTGGGAAGCCCAGTCAACTGGGGATCAGTTCCGTTCAGTCGCTCAGCCATGTCCAGCTCTTTGCGACCCCATGAACCACAGCATGCCAGGCCTCCCTGTCCATCACCAATCCCCGGAGTCAAGAAGCAAAAGCAAAAGACCTAAATAATCATTTAATTGTATCAAGATATATTGTGTTGGCTATCTATTGCTGTGTAACCAATTTTCACCCAAATTAGTATTTTAAAATAAATTTTTAAAATCTCATGGCTCGATTAGTTTTTGGCAAGCCTTCAGTCCTCATAGGCTGCTTTCCCGAGCAAGCAACATGGCAGCTTGCTTCCCCACTAAAAATGACCCAAGAGAAAGAGCAGAAGTACCAGCGCTTCTATAGCTTATTGCAAGATACCATTAATTCTGCTTCATTCTTTCTTAGACATAAATACTAAGTCAAAACCAATTCAAAGGAAGAATATCAAAGAATTAGATGACAATTTTAAAAATCATCACAGATGGGCTCAATTCTGGAGGTGAGTCAGGATCATAGTTTTGGCTCTTGTATTAACAAACTGTCCCTTCTCCCCTCTCTCTGCTAGGGCCACAATCAGTTATATTCTGACTCAGTCGGTGTTGAAAAACATGACCCAACTGCTAAGTATGCCTCTATGGAGGTCCTGGTGAATACTGAGATGAATTTAAGAGTTCACAAAGACCAGTTTTCATTTTCTTGGGTGGGTGGTTTCACTAATACTTATGGCAACTCACAAAATATGATGACATTGTTTTCCAGGCCTTCATTTGTTCATTTTTGTCTCTCCCAACTGTTTTTTTTTTTTTTTTAATGCCCCAGAGGAAATTAATGTTGTACCTAGGAGGAGACAGAAACCAGGAGACATCTTTCCAGGCTAAATACTTGTGAAAGCTTTAGCTCCTATTCTCACTATCAGAAGGTAAACTAGATTACTGAAATAAGAAAAAAAATTTCTTTTTTTTGCAATATGTTATTCTCATTCTCCTTCTCTCTCCCTTTTCCCCTCCCTTCTTCCCTCTTTCTCTCAATATGTGAAAACATTCACAGTAGAAACTATTATTTTAATCAAGTCTCCTTACAAAATTTACACATCAATTGACCAAGCAAGAATTCTGCTTTCTTGGAGTTAAAAAAGTCTAGCTTAGAATCACGCTATTACTATTCCCATCTTATGACTGCAAAGCACTTCACAGTTTATAAATAACTTCACATATGTGATTTTATTTCAGCTTTCTGAAAATCCTTTGGGAGAGGTAAAATAAGTATTAACCCTTCCATTGCATATATAAATGGGGACACACAGGTGTTTGGTCTAAACTCAAGTTATATAACTGCTACCCTAAATGTATTTTAGAGTAGGTTAGTGCTGAAAGGGGACAGAGGGTGAAAACAGAGAGAATGGGAGACAAGAGATGAGGAGCAATTATTACTCACAGCAGGCCCCTGATGGAGTCCACCCCAGAAACCAGGCCTCAGCGGTCACAGAATTGAATCTTAAAGTGAACACAACACTCTTATTTCAAACAAGAAGAAGAAACTATTAATAAGATTTTTTTGGCTTGGTGAGTCATAGCACTATGGAAAAATTTGAGCCTTAAAACTTGCATTTCTTCCTGGAATTACTCCTCTATTTGCTGGAAAAATAGTCCTTGACTACAGACAAAATTAATACCACATAAAAACAAATTAGTTAGAAACACTTTATCTAAGTCCATCGATGAATTTATCCCAGTGATTCTCAAACTTGAAAAGGCATCAGAATCAGCTGAAGGGTTCCTTAAAACACAAGAGTGATGGCAGGAGGTGGCCTGCACCAGATGCTCTGGTTCAAGGGCCGTGGGGTGGAGCCCTGCATCGTCCATTTTCTGGGCTGGGCTGATGCTGCTTCTGTCTGTGAAGTTTCCTCTCTTACCACACATTCCACTCTATAACGGAAAGCAAGAAGGAACAGAGGAAGACACCATTCCTCTCCGGGCATGGAAAAATCTCCCTCATTATTTTGTCACCAGGTCTAAAATCTACCACATCAGTAACTACTTTAGTCTTAAAAGCCCTAAAGAGGAACAAAGTTGAAAGACTGGATGATACATCAGACTTGTTAACATTAGTTACCATGAAGATAGACATGAATTAAGCAAACACGCTAGTAAACAAAGAATAGGCCCTTGAGATAATAGAATACAGGAGGGATTCAATTCAGTTGGGCTGTGGGAGTACCAGGCATAGGCAGTGGCCATCAGGAAAGGCAGGCCAGGAAGGACACCTCCAAATTCCTTGGCATGGAAGGATACAGAAGAAGTCACAGGAGTGGAGGAGGAATGCAGAGAATAAAAGGACCAGTGTAGACCCTACATTTGAGATGGTCCCATCTGAGGGTGACCAGGCACTTTTTAATGTAGCTTTGTTTAATCCTCAGCTTACCACTTTTCTGGACATACTAATTCCATTCAAAATAGATGCTTACTGGTCAATGCCCTTTTTGTTGGTGCTTTCATGTGGACCAACTTCTCTATTCATAGAATTCTCCAGGCAAGAATACTAGAGGGGGTTGCTATACCCTTCTCTAGGAGATCTTCCCAACCCAGGGATCAAACCGGGGTCTCCTGCATTGGAAGCAGATTCTTTACCATCTGAGCCACCAGAGAAATTCCAGTCTCAGATAAGGATGTTAAGGTATCAATCGGCCATTGCTTAGTCTCTCAGTCTCCACCAACATCCAGTAACAAATCAATAACTGTCACCCAGTGAGGTACACCACGCACCAGAGGAAGGCACGTGCTATGTCCAAAAGCCCAGAAGGCATTGTTGCCTTGGTGGGAACAACTGTTTGCCATAAGCTCCAGTCCACATAACTGCTATCCATGGCTCATTCGTGTGTGTACAGTTTGGTGGATAGATTCTAGGGTCTGGTGTTGGCCAACGCCTCTTTCAAAAGTGGCTGTCATTTCAGTGTTCTTATGTAACTGGCTGAGTAGTGTCTCCATATGAAGTATAAACTAACTCCAATAACCAAATAGGCCTATTAGATGCTGGGCCTTCCTTTTGTTTGCTAGAATTTTAAAGGCCAACAATTCTTTAAGTGGTTCAGGGATGGACCTCTGAGTGTTAGTCCATGTTATTTCCTAAAATCTTTGTTTGACTTACCAGCCTCTCTAATTTGTCAGCCCTCAGTTCAGTTCAATTCAGTCACTCAGTGGTGTCCACTCCACAACCCTGTGGACCACAGCACCCCAGGTTTTCCTGTCCATTACCAACTCCCAGAGCTTGCTCAAACTCATGTCCATTGAGAGATAGATGAGAAACTGCCCTGTGAAAGCTTCTCTCAAGATAGGGAAGTGAATGAGAATTGCTTTGCATCAGCTCCTCACAACACTGCTTATCTCTCCCTGTTGCTGAAGACACACAGAGCATTCTGATAAGGCTTGTGTCACTTGTGGTTGAGCCTTATCCATGTGGCCTGTGCTGTACAAGGTCATCGGGGCACTGGCATAAATCATATTAAGGACAAGGGAAACCCAAGTATTAGGAAGTTTGCTCAACAGAAAATATTTTGCTCCTTTGTTACTTCTGCTATTCTGAATAACATATAATTTATTATATAACTCTTGATTTCTTGACTAGACATTATGCTCCTTCCATTATATTAGATTTTTTATATAAATTCCAAGATCTTTTCTATATCAGTATGGTTTATCAAATCCTCACCTAAATATTTCTTATAAAATACCATATTTATTTCTTCCTAGTGAAGCTGTTCACACCACCCTAATGGTAGAAAGAGCCTCATGATGAAAGTGAAAGAGGAGAGTGAAAAAGTTGGCTTAAAGTTCAACAATAAGAAAACTAAGATCATGGCATCCAGGCCCATCACTTCATGGCAAATAGATGGGGAAACAGTGGAAACAGTGGCAGAATTTATTTTGGGGGGCTCCAAAATCACTGCAGATGGTGACTGCAGCCATGAAATTAAAAAATGCTTGCTCCTTGGAAGGAAAGTTATGACCAACCTAGACAGCATATTAAAAAACAGAGACATTACTTTGCCAACAAAGGTCTGTCTAGTCAAAGCTATGGTTTTTCCAGTACTCATGTATGGATGTGAGAGTTGGACTATAAAAAAAGCTGAGCACCAAAGAACTGATGTATTTGAACTGTGGTGTTGGAGAAGACTCTTGAGAGCCCCTTGGACTGCAAGAAGATCTCCTAAAGGAGATCAGTCCTGAGTGTTCATTGGAAGGACTGATGTTGAAGTTGAAACTCCAATACTTTGGCCACCTGATGCAAAGAGCTGACTCATTAGAAAAGACCCTGGTGCTGGGAAAGATGGAAGGCAGGAGGAGAAGGGGACAACAGAGGATGAGATGGCTGGATGGCATCACTGACTCAATGGACATGAGTCTGGGTGGACTCCGGGAGTTGGTGATGGACAGGGAGGCCTGGTGTGCTGCAATTCATGGGGTCACAAGAGTCGGACATGACTGAGCGACTGAACTGAACTGAATGAAGCTGTTACCCTCTTTTGACAGCAGGAGAGGGCTCGCTCATAACCAGGAGGTAGGCTTACACTGTAACACCATTTAGCACATTCTCCCCTCAATTTCAAGTTGATTTTTATCCATATATGTCTGATCATACAGACTTTCTAAAATTTAAATCTTAAAGTTAAAAATTTCCAGTAGATTTTGGTACTCATAACATAAAATTCATAAACTGATCATGGGGCTTGCCTCATAGCTAAGTCAGTAAATAATATGCTTGCAGTGCAGGAGACCCAGGTTTGATCCCTGGGTTGGGAAGATCCTCTGGAGAAGGAAATGGAAGCCCACTCCAGTATTCTTCCCTGGAAAATTCCATGGACAGTGGAGCCTGGTGGCTATAGTCCATGGGGTCGCAAGAGTCGTGCATGACTTAGTGACTAAATCAACACCAGTGCAATCCCAGCTCCCACCATCCCCCAGTCATTCACTACACACTTCACCTTCTATGTCTTCTTTCAGTTGCTCAAAAATGCAAAGTCCATTTCAGACTCAAAGCCTTTGCCCTTGCCTTTTTCTCTACATGGAGTCATTCCAGTAGAGTAAAAAGCCTCAGATCTCTGTGAAACTGATACTCTTTTAATCATTCAGGTCTCCAAACAAATATCACTGCCGATTACCATATTCATTTAGTGTTAACCAGATTCAATAGAAATAATTGATTCAGAATAAGAAAGAGCCCAATTCCACATTGGCAATCAGATTATATTTAATAGGTTTTCTGAGAAAAGAGTAGAATGTTAAGCTGTAGAAACAACAAAGGTTGCTACAATGGCTAATCAAGAAATTCATGTCATATTGGGGAAGGTTTCAGTAGGTGTTAAAGAGTGAGCATGTATTGGAGTAGAGGAAGAAAGTATGCACAAAATACGTAGTTAGAAGTAAATAAGCTCTGTGGGAATAAAGGATATCACAAGAGGTAAGAACAGACAGGTTGAGAAATAGAGTAATTGAATAAGTACCTTGAATGTTGGGCTTTATGCATGAGATAATTTGATATGTTAGGTTCTTTTAAGACAGTTTGTCACTGATTACTACTGAGAAGAGGAATGATTTAGTGAAAATCATTCCAAAGAACATTTTGCCTGCTATTTGCAGAATGACATAACAGTTATACTAATTAGAGAAAATATATGACAGAAGTAGTAAATATATACCTATCAATGAACCTACATACAGCTCAGTAAGTTTTAATTTAGCTCTTCTAAAATGCAGCATGGAGTGGGTGGGTCCCTTAGTGAGCATACTTTATAGTAATAAGAGTTTTCAAATCAAGAACTTCTATTTCCAACAAGAACCTACTACATGGCATGCTAGTCACTCAGTCATGCATAACTCTTTGCAAACCCATGAACCGTAGTCCGCCAGGCTCCTATGTCCATGCACTTCTCCAGACAAGAATACTGAAGTGGATAGCCATTCCATTCTCCAAGGAATCTTCCAAACCCATGGACTGAACCTAGGTCTCCCACATTATAGGCAGATTCTTTACCATTTGAGCCACTAGGGAAGCCCCACTGTATGGCATAGGGAACTGTATTCAAAATATTGTAATAACCTATACTGGAAAAGAATCTGACAAAGAATACATGTGTGTGTATATATATATACACACACACACACACACATATGTATATGATAAAAATGAAAGTGTTAGTCTCTCAGTCATGTTCCATTCTTTGTGACCCCAAGGACCATAGTTTCCCAGGTTCCTCTGTCAGTGGGATTCTACAGGCAAGAATATTGTGTGTGTGTATATATATATGTATGTACGTGTGTGTGCATGTACACATAACTGAATCACTTTACCGTAAACCTAAAACACAACATTGTAAATCAACAATTTTTCAATTTTAAAAATTATATAAAAATAAAGGATTTCTGTTTCTATATATCTTCTTAAAATATGCTAGCAAATTTAGAAAACCCAGCAGTGGCAACAGGACTGGAAAAGGTCAGTTTTCATTCCAATCCTAAAGAAAGGCAATGCCAAAGAATGCTCAAACTACCACACAATTGCATTCATCTCACACGCTAGTAAAGTAATGCTCAAAATTCTCCAAGACAGGCTTCAGCAATATGTCAACCATGAACTTCCAGATGTTCAAGCTGGTTTTAGAAAANTAGAACTGGACATGGAACAACAGACTGGTTCCAAATAGGAAAAGGAGTACATCAGGGCTGTATATTGTCACCCTGCTTATTCAACTTATATGCAGAGTACATCATGAGAAACGCTGGACTGGAAGAAGCACAAGCTGGAATCAAGATTGCTGGGAGAAATATCAATAACCTCAGATATGCAGATGACACCACACTTATGGCAGAAAGTGAAGAGGAACTAAAAAGCTTCTTGATGAAAGTGAAAGAAGAGAGTGAAAAAGTTGGCTTAAAATTCAACATTCAATAAACCAAGATCATTACATCTGGTCCCATCACTTCATGGGAAATAGATAGGGAAACAGTGGAAACAATGTCAGACTTTATTTTTTGGGCTCCAAAATTACTGCAGATGGTGACTGCAGCCATGAAATTAAAAGACACTTACTCTTTGGAAGGAAAGTTATGACCAACCTAGACAGCATATTAAAAAGCAGAGACAGTACTTTGCCAACAAATGTCTATCTAGTAAAGGCTATGGTTTTTCCAGTGGTCATGTATGGATATGAGAGTTGGACTGTGAAGAAAGCTGAGTGTTGGAAGAATTGATGCTTTTGAACTGTGGTGTTAGAGAAGACCCTTGAAAGTCCCTTGGACTGCAAGAAGATCCAACCAGTCCATTCTAAAGGAGATCAGTCCTGGGTGTTCATTGGAAGACTGATGCTAAAGCTGAAACTCCAATACTTTGGCCTCCTCATGTGAAGAGTTGACTCATTGGAAAAGACTCTGATGCTGGGAGGGATTGGGGCCAAGAGGAGAAGGGGATGACAGAGGATGAGATGGCTGGATGGCATCACCGACTCAATGGACATGAGTCTGAGTGAACTCTGGGAGTTGGTGATGGACAGGGAGGCCTGGTGTGCTGCGATTCATGGGGTTGCAAACAGTGGGACATGACTGAGTGACTGAACTGAACTGACGGGGTCTCTGGGAAACTTACTTAAAATCTCAGTGGACACTTCTCTTTTGGGGAAATTAGGAATCATTTTAATTAACTTTTATGCATCTTTATAAGTATGAAAGGAACATTCAGTATGTAGTCAAAAGATCTATTTGTAATCTCAGTTTTCTCATTTACTATTCCATTAAGATTGAATAAAATACATTACAATTTTTTATCCACATAAACTAATAGGGGCAATGTCAGGTAACACATCGTAAGTTTGTCAAAATCCCATGAGATAAATCTTCAAATGTGTGCTATAAAGAATAGGTGAAGCAGGACAAAGGAAAATGCAATGTCTTCAATTTACATAACAACAGTTAATGTGTACCTACACTGTACCAGCACTTTACTGAATGATGAGATAAAGGATCAAAATATGTCCAGCCCTGAAGAAAATTATGCTCTAATAGTCAAAATATTTTATGCAGTCCAGCCTATGTACTATCTTCTTCATCATTATAAAAGCATTATTCATGTTTATACTGTTTACAGCTATTTCATGATTCACAGAATGAGGTGCATATACATCAAGCAAAAGCTGGTATAAAACTAATTAAGGGAGGAAGCTGTTAGACTGGGATGGCTCTAATATTTTGGCAGACTACTCAGCAAACCAAAACCTAAGGCACAGTCAATGCACTTGAATCCAAGAAAATGAAAGAACAACCAGTCACAAAATCACAGCTACCTAGGCTTTCCCAAATAAGGCAACTGCTTCAGCTACAACTGTAATTGTGCTGTTCCGTAATGTCTGACTCTTTGTGACCCTGTGAATGTAGCCCGCCAGGCTTCTCAGTCCATGCCATTTCCCAGGCAAGGATACTGGAGTGGGTCGCTATTTCTTCCTCAGAGTGGGTTGCCATTTCTTCTTTCAGGGGATCTTTCTGACCAGGGATCAAACCTGCGACTCTTGCATTTCCCGCACTGGCAGGTGGATTCTTTACTACTCTGCCACCTGGGAAGCTTCAGTGATAGCCAATCAACAGTTTCCTTGCTTTGCTTCTTCATCTTCTCTATAAAAATCTCTCCCCCGGCTCCTATCAGGTGGTATGCTCCTAACTACTTTCTTTTTGGCACTGGTGGATTCTGATTGATGTTTGTTCAAATAAACTCTTGAAAAATTTAATGTGTCCCAGCTGATCTTTTAACAATAGTAACACAGACTGGAAGTGTACTTCTAGGAAATCATATACTTTCTTTTTATTCTAGATTAACTGTTCTACTATATATGTAACATATTTGACATGAGTAGGGTATGTATTTATGATATGGCTCTATTTTGAACTATTCCACCCTTCAAATGACGCTATAAAAGTAGAAGTCAAGTGAACAAAAAGACATAGTGATTATCAAACAATTTTCTTTGCATTGTGTAGTTATCCTTCTTTTTTAATGAAGAAGGAAAAAGAATAAGCAAATATTCTGAACTTGAAAAAGGTCCACACCATGCTATATGCCCTCCTACATTTTAAAACAATTAGTATTATTATGATAATAAAAAACCTATTATTGTCTTACTATGTGTTAGGTACTCCACTTTGCATCATATATACAGTTCACTATTGGGTACACAGAACAACCTTTTGAGGTCAAAACTTTGCAATAAATACATCTTTCTTGCTTAGTTCATGCTCCATTCTTACACATTACCATTTGCCACATAAATAGATGGGCCTTAGTAATATACTTACTTACATGAGTAAGTAATTCTACATGTAGCAATCCTATCTCTTTGGCCACAACGGAGCAGAGTGCAACAGATTTAACCTTTAATCTACATTTAACCCTTTAAAGCACCACTGCAACATTCTCAGCAAACACCAGAATTGCAGGGGTTTCAGCAGGGTTTCTACAGTACACTCAGAGAAGATTTGGAGGGCCACCTTTGAGGGGTTAATCTCAGCTTTCCTACCCTCTTCCCAGCCTTTGGGAAGGCTGAGATTTGATGACAGTCTGTTGCACCTCAAGGGCTTCCCAGATGGCTCAGTGGTAAGAGTCTGCCTGCCAATGAAGGAAACGCAGGAGACCTGGGTTCAATCCCTGGGTCAGAAAGATCCCCAGGAGGGAGGAATAGCAAGCCACTCCAGTATTCTTGCCTGTGAAATCCCATGGACAGAGGAGCCCGTAGGGCTACCGTCCATAGGGTTCCAAAGAGCCAGACACAATTGAGCGCACACAATTTCTCTCTATTGCACCTCAGGGGACTGATCTCAGCTTTTTAACCCTGTTGTTCTGCTTCAGTAAGCCGGTGCCTTGCACATGGAAAAGCACCTCTGGTGCTGGCCGTGGGGTGGATCTCCCTTGACTATCTTTTCCTGCCTCAGCCTAAAGAGGTAGCTTGTACAAATTCAAAGGATGAAAGCAGCTCAGTGGCTGCAGCTCCTCAGTATTCTATCAAAGCAGCCCACAAATGGCAATTAAATGTTTATTAAATTCTCCACACGCCTCTCTCTGGAAGATTTCTTATGCTCCTCCCTCTCTATCAGAAATCAAAGCAAATGCAGGCTTTCCCCTCTTTAAAGGGATTCAACATTTTTTGAACTTGAATTCATATACTTTTTTGGTATTGTTGGTCTGAATACTCAATTCTTAGTTTTTTTTTCTCCTTTTGATGATGATTTTGTAGCTTCTTTAGTTTCATTGCTGTAATTGTTAGCACGAGGAAAATAGTCTCTTAAAACATTTTAATATCCAAATGGAAAGTAAATATTTACTATTAAGGCTTATATATTAATTATTATTTTTGTGCTTCCTGAGGTATATTTCCTTGGGTTTCCTAGGTGGAGCCAGTGGTAAAGAATCCACCTGCCACTGCAGGAAACACAAGAGACTTGGGTTTGATCCCTGGGTCAGGAAGATTCCCTGGAACAGGAAGGGGCAATCACAGCAGTATTCTTGCCTGGAAAAATCCCATGGACACAGAGGAGCCTGGCAGGTTAGAGTCCATGGGGTCACAAAAAGTCAGACACTACTGAGCAACTGAGGCATATTTCTAATAAAGATTAGTTGATTTTAAAGAGGGTTCTGGCATTTCTTGATATAAGCTCTCATTTTAAAATAGTTCATAAACTGTTTAATACATTTCTAAGCTATCCATATCGTCTTCTAATTTTCTCTTCTGTAAATTTCTACAAGCAATCCATGTAGACAAAACTGTTGTCTACTTGTATGCAGGATAGACAGTTTTATTTTATATAAGTAGTGGGGATCCATTTTCAACTGCCGGTCTCATGATTTCCAAGCTATATTTCCAAGAGGCTTTTGGCAAGGGTTGATAAAATATACTATTAATTATAGACCATGCCCAATTTTTCTGAACTAGGAGAAAAAAATATCAGAAAAATCTCAAAATCCATTAACTATATTTTTCTAAAAGGTCTCTTTTTCAGTCAAAATAATTTCCAGGAATTCAAGAAACAAAAATCTAAGGTGTTATCAAATATGTCCACTGAATGAAGTAATGTTCTGTAAGTCGTTCACTTCTAACATTTATGATTTATTTCTGGAACTCTCACCTAAATGTCATTTCTTTATGCTTTATTATGATAGGATATTCCATTAATTATGTCAACTAAAAAGGAGATGTAAAACTATCCAATATAAAAAAGGAATAAACCATAAATTTTTGCAATAAAAACATTCCTTTCAAAAAGTATAAGCAATGAGATCAGTTCTACATATAAGCTTGTATTTTAAAAGCTAGTAATGCCCCTTACTAGTACCTGTTGTGTCACAAGAAAATTATAGAGAAAGCAAGATAGCATTTCATTATTTATATGTTTATACTTCAAAACGGATTTTTTATATATATACATATGTATATATGTAGCTTTGTGCATAGGAAGATAATAATACACTATGATATGCTGTGAGGGAAGAGTGCCTACTGCTTTTCAAATCAGAGCAATGTTTTGAAGACCCTGAGGTTCAAAAATCTTACATTTCCCTTACAGTGCATTTCTGAGAGAATTAATCTGTTGGGGCTGTAAATGCCTCTGTGGGGGAAAAAATTCTACAATGATAGTAACAATTATATTTAGTGAGGGTTTGCAAGTGTCAGGTACTATACTATAGGCATTACTAAACAAACTGATTTAGTCTTTGCAACAACACAGTGAGGTGAGTTTTGGTGTTCCCATTTTATGGATAAAGACAGAAAGTTAAAGTGACTTGGCCAGCATTATAGTTAAAAAGTGACAGACCCAAGATTAAAATCTAGCACCACTGATTTCTTTTTTTAATTATTATTTTTTAAATTTATTTACTTTAATTGGAGGNTAATGGCTGAGTAATACTCCATTGTGTATATGTACCACACCTTTCTTATCCATTCATCTGCTGATGGACATCTAGGTTGCATCCATGTCCTAGCTATTATAAACAGTGCTGCGATGAACACTGGGGTACACCTGTCTCTTTCAATTCTGGTTCCTCAGTGTGTATGCCCAGCAGTGGAATTTGTAGGTCATATGGCAGTTCTATTTCCAGTTTTTTAAGGAATCTCCACACTGTTCTCCATAGTGGCTGTACTAGTTTGCATTCCCACCAACAGGATAAGAGGGTTCCCTTTTCTCCACACCCTCTCCAGCATTTATTGCCCGTAGACTTTTCTAGCACCACTGATTTCTTTTTTCCTGTACTATCAGAGAATATAATCAAAGCCCTAGCCTGTATCACAGGCATTAGTGTAAGAAATGCTGCCTGAACCTGCATCCATACTGTAACAGAAATATAGCAGGTACAAATGAACATAATTGATCAATAAGTATACATGAGCTGTTTAACTTGCTATTTTGCACTAGAAAGGAAAACTGAATTCTAAAGGAAACTTGCTAATTGCTCTTCCCATGGATCTAATGCTAGGCAAGGTTAACCAAACAAGGCATTAAGTATATGAAAATCTGTGCATTGTAAATATAATATAGAATGCTTCACCACCAAGTATTTTATGGATTAAAAACCCATGAAATTATTATCTTTCTCAGTCATCTAAAAAGCAACTCTAATCAATACCTTATTTTAATTGTGAGATCTCAAATTACAAGTGCAAATGTATCTTCCCCTTCTCCTACAGATGTCAAAGAATACATTTTAATTCATAAATACTGAAATTTTAAAGATATTAAAATTTGGCCATGAAAGTATAAATAATGATGAACCCTTTGCTTCCTGGACTTTGAACATAAAGTATTTTTTTTCTTGCCCTATGGAAATTATATTCCCAGAAATCATCAGATTCTTCTTAACACTAATATTTTTTTCTAGGGTCTCAAATGGCACAGTGTGGTCTTTCTCTCCCCAATATTATGATGATAAATGACAAACCACAAAGCTAGATGCACCAAATTCTGAAAACGATTTCACAGTTCATAGAAGAGTGATAAATGAAACTTTCTAAAAGGTTAGTCGATACCTCATCAACTCAGCTATAGATAACTCATTATGGATAAATGCCAGAAACAATCATGCTCAGGACTCTGTTTTGTTTGTTTAATTTAAAGCTCCCTAAGCAGAAGAAAAGTGTCCTGAGCTGTGACTGACACATAGCTATAGATATCAAACTGTTTTTCTCTTTAGGGGGACAGATGGTTTAGCAACCCTGGGGAATTTCTATAATATCTAAATGTGTGAGGTAGAGAGAAAATAATTTCTTTCTTCATCCTCAACACATATACAAGTAGTTAGTTTGCAAATGCTATTGCTTTCTTAGAAATCTTTTAAATGGATAACAGTCTAGGACTCTTTCTGGAGTGCTGAGAAAGGAGACACCAGCAACTGGAAATAACCCAAGTTGGGTCATAAAATTCAAGGAGATATGCCATAAAACTTGTTGATTATATATCATTATCAGGGGGTGGAGAGGAGTAGATTACACTCTTTCTTACCCACATATTCTGGATCCATTATTCTCAAAGCATAGTAAGGCAAAGAGCAGCATCAGCATCTGCTCATAACTTGTTAGAAATGCAAATTATCAGGCTCCACTGAAAATTCAGTGAGTCAGAAACTCTGTGGGTGGGACAATCTGGGTTTTAACAAGGACCACTGTTCAGTCTAGCTCATGATACCCAAGTGTTGCCTAAAATCAACAACTTTGGGAACCCATGGTAACTTGTTAAATCAACAGATTTGGGGCTCTATCTCATGCCTATGGATTTAGAATCTACATTTTAATAGGATCCTCAAGTGATTCACTTGTATATACATGTTGAAGAAAGCATTGTTCTACAAGCCTGGTGAATGTAGGAGGTAAATTTCACTATCTCTGCCTATACAGAAAAGTAGTGTCAGTCTTTAACATTCACATTAGAGGATGGGAAAAAAATTTTTCTCAAGACAATTCTCTGTTAAGCATTATTCATCTACCCATTCATCCATTCAATAAACATTACTTGAGCACCTACCAGCAAATTTGGAAAACTCAGCAGTGGCCACAGGACTGGAAAAGGTCACTTTTCATTCCAATCCCAAAGAAAGGCAATGCCAAAGAATGCTCAAATTACCACACAATTGCACTCATCTCACATGCTAGTAAAGTCATGCTCAAAATTCTCCAAGCCAGGCTTCAGCAATACATGAACTGTGAACTTCCTGATGTTCAAGCTGGTTTTAGAAAAGGCAGAGGAACCAGAGATCAAATTGCCAACATCTGCTAGATCATCGAAAAAGCAAGAGAGTTCCAGAGAAAACATCTATTTCTGCTTTCTTGACTATGCCAAAGCCTTTGACTGTGTGGATCACGATAAACTGGGGAAAATTCTGAAAGAGATGGGAATACCAGACCACCTGACCTGCCTCTTGAGAAATCTGTATGCAGGTCAGGAAGCAACAGTTAGAACTGGACATAGAACAACAGACTGGTTCCAAATAGGAAAAGGAGTCCGTCAAGGCTGTATATTGTCACCCTGCTTATTTAACTTCTATGCAGAGTACATCATGAGAAATGCTGGGCTGGAAGAAACACAAGCTGGAATGGAGATTGCCGGGAGAAATCTCAATAACCTCAGATATGCAGATGACATCACCCTTATGGCAGAAGGTGAAGAGGAGCTAAAAAGCCTCTTGATGAAAGTGAAAGAGGAGAGCAGAAAAGTTGGCTTAAAACTCAACATTCAGAAAATGAAGATCATGGCATCCGGCCCCATCACTTCGTGGGAAATAGATGGGGAAACAGTGGAAACAATGTCAGACTTTATTTTGGGGGGCTCCAAAATCACTGCAGATGGTGACTGCAGCCATGAAATTAAAAGACGCTTACTCCTTGGAAGAAAAGTTATGAGCAACCTAGATAGCATATTCAAAAGCAGAGACATTACTTTGCCAACTAAGGTCCGTCTAGTCAAGGCTATGGTTTTTCCAGTAGTCATGTATGAATGTGAGAGTTGGACTGTGAAGAAGGCTGAGCACCAAAGAATTGATGCGTTTGAATTGTGGTGTTGGAGAAGACTCTTGAGAGTTCCCTGGACTGAAAGGAGATCCAACCAGTCCATTCTGAAGATCAGCTCTGGGATTTCTTTGGAGAGAATGATGCTAAAGCTGAAGCTCCAGTACTTTGGCCACCTCATGCAAAGAGTTGACTCATTGGAAAAGACTCTGATACTGGGAGGGATTGGGGGCAGGAGGAGAANAAGGGGATGACAGAGGATGAGATGGCTGGAGGGCATCACGGACTCGATGGACGTGAGTCTGAGTGAACTCCGGGAGATGGTGATGGACTGGGAGGCCTGGCGTGCTGCGATTCATGGGGTTGCAAAGAGTTGGGCACGACTGAGTGACTGAACTGAACTGAGCACCTATCAAGTTCTGGGCAGTAGTAAACACTTATTTTAGGAGCTGTGCACAAGAGGGAATGTACTTACAGTATACAAAGCAATCAGAATTAAAACAAGAGTTGAAACCCATTTGTTATCTTTTCTGTAAATGAGACTAAGAAGGAAATGCTGAGGAAAAAATTGTTATTTAAACAGTCATTGTTACTGTTAAATTGTTTAATGTCTATTGGTATAGGTATTTATTCTTTTACATCTATGGCAAAATGTTCCACAAGACTGATCTTACTTGCTATGGATCAGAATTACAGTTCTAGCTTCTGATTTGTGTCATGAGAAATATTCGAGATACAGAGAAAACAAAAGCTAATGTTGCATATATGTTGAGACGATCCAGCAGAGGAAGTTTGTTGACTAACACCTTACTCCAGGGTAGGGGGATGAGTTTTGTGACTCATGCTTCTGTGGCTCTTTAACAAAAATCTACAAATGAAATTTCAATTTAAAGATAAGATAATATAAATATTTGGCATTATATAAGTGTTGAAGGAAGTGATTCATGATAAAATTATTCACAGTAAAAGATGACTATAAGCAACTAAAATAGACAAATTCTTAGACAGTTAGAATTTCCCAAGACTAAGCCAGGAAGAAATAGAAAATATGAACAAATGAAGTAAAAATATTGAAATTGATTCTGTGATTTAAAAACTCCCAACAAACATAAGTCAGGACCAGATGGCTCTACAGGTGAATTCTACCATTTAGAGAAAAGTGAACATCTATCCTTCTCAAACTATTCCAAAAATTTCCAGAGGAAGGAATACCTCCAAATTGATTCTGTGAGGCCACCATCACTCTGATACCAAAAGCAAAGGTACAAGGAAAAAGGAAAATCACAGGCCAATGTCACTGATGAACATACATGCAAAAATCCTCAACAAAATACTAGCAAACCAAATCCAACAATATATTAAAAGGAAAGGATTTAATAGGATTTATCCTGGGGGTATAAGAATTTTTCTATATCCACAAATCAATCAGTGTGATATACCACATTAACAAATTAAGAAATAAACACCATATGGCCATCTCAATAGATGTATAAAAAGCTTCTGACAAAATTCTGTACCAGTTTATGATAACAACTCTTCAGAAAGCAGGCATAGAGGGAACACATCTCAATATAATGAAGTCCATATATGACAAATTCATAGCTAACATTCTACTCAACAGTGAAAAACTGAAAGCATTTCCTCTAAGATCAGGAACAAGACAAGGATGTCCACTCTTATCACTTTTATTCAACATAATTTTGGAAGCCCCAGCTATAGACTGAAAAAAAGAAAAAGAAATAAAAGGGATCTAAGCTGCAAAAGAAGAAGTAAACTAGTCACTGTCTGCAGATGACATGATAATATACTAAGAAAACCCTTAAGATGCTACCAGAAAACTACTACAACTCATCAGTGAATTTGGTAAAGTTGCAGGATACAAAATTAATACACAGAAATTTGTTGCTTTTCTATGTACTAACAATGAAAGATCAGAAAGTGAAATTGAGGAAACAATTCCATTTATCATCACATCAAAAAGAAAAGAAAAAAAAAACAAAAACAAAAAACCTAGGAATAAACTTACCTAAGGAGGCAACAGATTTGTACTCTGAAAATTTTAAGACTGATGAAAGAAACTTCACCTGAGACAAACGGATGGAAGGATACAGTATGTTCTTGGGTGAGAAGAATCAATATTGTCAAAATGATTATACCACCCAAGGCAATCTACAGGCTCAACGCAATCCCTGTCAAATTACCAATGACATTTCTCACAGAATGAGAATGAAAATCTTAACAGTTTGTATGGAACCACAGAAGAACCCACTTGAGTCAGTTCTCACGAGACGGATGAGCCTAGAGCCTACTATACAGAGTAAAGTAAGTCATCAAAGAAAAACAAATTTTGAACATGAATACATATATACAGAATCTACAAAGATGGTACTGATGAACCTATTTGCAGGGCAGTGATGGAAACACAGCCACAGAGATCAGACTTGTGGACACGGTGAGGGAAGGTGCTGCTGCTGCTGCTGCTGCTGCTAAGTCACTTCAGTCGTGTCTGACTCTGTGCGACCCCATAGACGGCAGCTCACCAGGCTCCCTGGTCCCTGGGATTCTCCAGGCAAGAACACTGGAGTGGGTTGCCATTTCATTCTCCAATGCATGAAGGTGAAAAGAGAAAGTGAAGTCGCTCAGTCGTGTCTGACTCTTTGCAACCCCATGAATTGCAGCACGCCAGGCCTCCCTGTGCATCACCAACTCCCAGAGTTCACTCAAACTCACGTCCATCAAGTTGGTGATGCCATCCAGCCATCTCATCCTCTGTTACCACATGTGGAAAATATAGCTACTGGGAATTTTTCTGTACAACATCAGTTCAGTTCAGTTCAGTTCAATTGTTCAGTCGTGTCTGACTCTTTGCAACCCCACGAATTGCAGCACACCAGGCCTCCCTGTCCATCACCATCTCCCGGAGTTCACTCAGACTCACGTCCATCGAGTCCGTGATGCCCTCCAGCCATCTCATCCTCTGTCGTCCCCTTCTCCTCCTGCCCCCAATCCCTCCCAGCATCAGAGTCTATTCTAATGAGTCAACTCTTCGCATGAGGTGGCCAAAGTACTGGAGCTTTAGCTTTAGCATCTTTCCTTCCAAAGAAATCCCAGAGCTGATCTCCTTCAGACTGGCTGGATCTCCTTGCAGTCCAAGGCACTCTCAAGAGTCTTCTCCAACACCACAGTTCAAATGCATCAATTCTTCGGCACTCAGCCTTCTTCACAGTCCAACTCTCACGTCCATACATGACCACTGGAAAAACCATAGCCTTGACTAGATGGACCTTAGTCGGCAAAGTAATGTCTCTGCTTTTGAATATGCTATCTAGGTTGGTCATAACTTTTCTTCCAAGGAGTAAGCGTCTTTTAATTTCATGGCTGCAGTCACCATCTGCAGTGATTTTGGAGCCCAAAAAAATAAAGTCTGACACTGTTTCCACTGTTTCCCCATCTATTTCCCATGAAGTGATGGGACCAGATGCCATGATCTTCGTTTTCTGAATGTTGAGCTTTAAGCCAACTTTTTCACTCTCCTCTTTCACTTTCATCAAGAGGCTTTTTAGTTCCTCTTCACTTTCTGCCATAAGGGTGGTGTCATCTGCATATCTGAGGTTATTGATATTTCTCCCGGCAATCTTGATTCCAGCTTGTGTTTCTTCCAGTCCAGCGTTTCTCATGATGTACTCTGCATAGAAGTTAAATAAGCAGGGTGACAATATACAGCCTTGACGTACTCCTTTTCCTATTTGGAACCAGTCTGTTGTTCCATGTCCAGTTCTAACTGTTGCTTCCTGACCTGCATACAGATTTCTCAAGAGGCAGGTCAGGTGGTCTGGTATTCCCATCTCTTTCAGAATTTTCCACAGTTTATTGTGATCCACACAGTCAAAGGCTTTGGCATAGTCAAGAAAGCAGAAATAGGTGTTTTTCTGGAACTCTCTTGCTTTTTCCATGATCCAGCGGATGTTGGCAATTTGATCTCTGGTTCCTCTGCCTTTTCTAAAACCAGCTTGGACATCAGGGAGTTCACAGTTCATGTATTGCTGAAGCCTGGCTTGGAGAATTTTGAGCATGACTTTACTAGCATGTGAGATGAGTGCAATTGTGTGGTAGTTTGAGCATTCTTTTGCATTGCCTTTCTTTGGAATTGGCAACATCAGGGAGCTCAAACCTGGTGTTCTGTGACAACCTGCAGGGATGGGATGTGGTGGGAAGTGGGAGGGAGATTTACAAGGGCAGGTACATATGTATACATATGGCTGAATCAAGTTGATGTATAGCAGAAACCAATACAACATTGTTAAACAATTATCCTCCAATTAAAAATAAATACATTGTAATAAAAAAAATAGTCACTGAACTACTGAAAAGAAAAATCCAGAATAGTCAAAGCAATCTTGAGAAAGAAAAATAGAGCAGAAGAAATCAGGTTTCGTGACTTCACACTATACTACAAAGATACAGTAATCAAGACAGTATGGGAGAAAAGATGGCAGAGGGGTAGGGAGACATGGAGTACATCTCTCTCCATGGATACATAAGGAATACACCTTCAGACACAGAAGTGCATGCAGAACCACCAGCTGAGAGTGGACAGGAGTTCCTGACCAGTGGAAAAGAATATACAGAACCATGCAAAACTCGGTAGGACAAAGGAACTAGGGGAGAAAACAGGATTATTAGTAGAACTGGACCTGCCCTCGAGGTGTGGGGAAACTGAAGCAGGGGTCCGATACCCACCTTGGGGCAAGTGTCTGAGTAATAGGAGAAACATTTAAGGCTGAGAATGAAATAGCTGATCTGTGGCAGCCTAAATGGAAAGAGAATCAGGCAGTCCTTGGCACAGCCATATATACCCCGACAGGGACGCAGGTCCCCTGGAAGGAGCAGCGGCTGGAAGCTGGAGTTTAGGGATTGTGGAGCAATCCCAGAGCGAGGGCTCCTGTTGGCTGCAGAGAGATGCACCAGAGGATGTGAAGGAGGAAATTGTGGTGGGAAATACCTGTGGAGGAAAGCTGGGAAGCCATGGAAGCAAGGCGGTACTGCTGAGTCACATGTAGGTGGTGGAGCCATCACCACAGCCTCTCTCGCCCCACACGCCAGCATGGCAGCAAAACAATAGAGAGGCTGGCCCATCAAACGCCTGATGCAATGAACTACAGAGTAGGATCCCACCCAGGGTGCCCCTTTAGGTCCCTGATGCACCAATCTACAAAGTAGGACCCTGGCCAGGGGGGTTGCTCTATGTGCCTGACCTGCCAATCAATAGAGAAAGACCCCAGGCAAGGGAGCCCGCTAAGTGTCTGAATGGGTGGAGTTACAAAGACTGGCAAAAGAGGCCTTCTGATCGCCAGCTACAAAAGGCTCCAAAAAAGGACTCTGATAGGGCCATAACTCCTACGGCAGGTGCAGTCCGTGTTCCTGCATACTTGGCACCACCAGGCTATCCACAAGCCAAGCAGCTGTGCCAGTTCAACCCTCAGCCCTCATGGGGCAGAACTGCCACAGGCAAAAAATGTCTTGCGTTTATGAAGTGCAGGGTTGCTTTGGTCATGTCCAACTCTTTGCGGGCCTGTAGACTGTGGCCTGCTGGGCTTCTCTGTCAAGGGGTTTCGCCAGGCAAGAATACTGGAATGTATCGGCCAATACCGGTTGCCATGCCCTTCTAGAGCACTATATTTCCTGCTTCCCTAGCTGCCAACTTCCCTGAGTACCTGGTGCTGCCAGAATCCCTGCAACCCAAGCAGCTGCACCCCCTCCACACCTGGCCCTCACAGGGGCAAACCCAAGTCCTCCAGGGCAGCCTCAGGAGCAAACCCTGGTGGACGACCCACATGTGGAGGTGGCAATAAAACCACAATTGAAACAAAGGGGCTGTGTGGCTAAGGAAGAAGACTCAAAGCTTCCTACTAGCTGTGCTGTACAAGCTGCAGATTAAATCCACATGAGCAACTAGGCAGATTCAGTGTCTATGGAATATATAAAAGGACATTGAGAGCTCCCACAAAAGAAAAAGAAAAAAAAAAAAAACCACACGCTAGTTCTGATGGCTGTGGACATTGGAGGCAGGAAAACACAGGAGTAGGACCAGAATAGAATCTGAGCTGCCCCCACAGCAGGTCTAGCAAACAGCACAGTGTTGGAGGGCATCCTAGAGAGGCGAGGTGGACTGTGACTTCCAGTGAGGGGAAGGATCCTAGCAGCAGTGACTCAAGAAAAACATATATTATTCTTATGTTTTGACTAGTTCTGTAGATTGTTTTGGATATTTTTTAAATTTTCTTTTCTTTTTTCCTTTTTTTTCCACCTCAGTTGTAGTTGTCAATTTTATTGGCACTGTGAAATCCAATTAAGCTTTTTTATTTTCACATTTTTTATTGTTTTCTCAGTCACAGTTTAATCTGCCTGTATGTTGGGCTTTTGCAGTTCTGTGGGGTTTTCCTTTTTTTTTCTTTTGGTTTTTCTCTTTTTTTAATTTTAATTTTTTAAACTCATTATTATTATTTTCTATATTTATTCCTTGGTTTAGTTTTCCTACTGTTCTTTTCCCCTTGCAGTTAATCTTTAATGTATATAAATCTTCTTTATGTACCTCTATTCAACTTTGCATATCTATTCTTTGATTTTTTTCTTTCCTTTCCTCTCAACATATCTGTTAGTTTTAATTTCATTGCTTCATTCCCCACTTGGCACCTTGCTTTAGTTTTGTTTTCCAGTTTGTGCCTTAATTAGTTTTGTTCCTGTTAGATATAATGTTTGGTTTACTTTGTTCACTGGGTCAATCTATTGTACTTTCCTTTTGTTGGACTGTTTTGATTTTGCTTATGGGTGTATATGTATATGTGTATATTCAGTTACACTTTTTACTGCTGTTATAAACCTCTGCCTCTACACTGGGCTTTTGCAGTTCTGTGGAATATTCCTTTTTTTGTTTTTCCTTTTCCCTATTTTATAATTTTAAGTTTTAAACATACTATATTTTTCTACATTTAATCCTTTGCTTGATCTTCCTACTGTTCTTTTCTCCTTGCAGTTACTCTTTAATGTATATAGACCTTTTTCATCTACCTATATTTAACTTTGCATATCTATTCTTTCTTTCTTTTCTTTCCCTCCGTTTCCCTCAACATATTTGTTAGTTTTGTTTTCATTGCTTTATTCCCCACTTGGCACCTTGCTTTAGTTTCCTTTTTTTTTTTTTTTCCCCCAGTTTGTGCTTTAGTTAGTTTTATTCTTAACTGGTACATATAATTCTTTATTTCCTTTGTTTGCTAGGTCAATCTACTGTACTTTATTTTTGTTGGACTGTTTTGACTTTGCTTATGGGTGTATAGGTATATCTGTTATTCCATTTGCCTGACTTTGTAAATGTTATTTTACTGGGGTTCACCTTTGGTTTCTCATTTTCAGGCATTTGTTTTAATCTCACTTAATGCCATAACAAGCCACTTGTGGAATCTTCGTTCCTGACCAGAGATCAAGCTCTGAGCCTTTAGCATGGGAGCACTGACTCCAAGACCCTAGACTACCAGAGGGAGTATCAAGTAGAACTCACACAAAGGAAACCACTAGATACAAGACCTGGCATCACCCAATCACCAGTGCAGGATGCCTAGTCTGAATAACAAAAAAAAACAAAAATACAAACTCAATCACTAGCAGACAGAATTACCACCTCATTGAGCCTTGCCCATCAGAGGAAAAACAAACAAAAAACTCAGCACAAATCTCACCTTATACAAAGCTTACACAAACCACTGGACCAACCTTACAAGGGCAGAAACCAAAAAGAAGAAAGAATTCAACCCTGAAGCCCAGGAAAAGGAGACTCAAACACAATAAGTAAAAAAAAAAAAAAGAAAAGAAAAGAAAAGGCAGAGAAATACTACAGAAATGAAGGAACAAACCAGAAACACAGAAGTCCAAATAAATGAAGAGGAAATAGGCAAACTATCTGGAAAAGAATTCAGAATAATGATAGTAAAATGATCAAAAACCTTGAAAACAAAATGGAGAAAATGAAAGAATCAATTAACAAAGACCTAAAAGAATTAAAGAATAAATATACAGAGACAAACAACACAATTACTGAAATTAAAAAATACTCTAAAAGGAAATAATAACAGAATATCTGAAGCAGAAGAACAAATCAGTGATTTGGAAGCTAAAATGGTGGAAATAACTTCTGAAGAGCAGAATAAAGTAAAAAAAAATGAAAGGAACTGAGGACAGTCTCAGAGTCCTCTGGGCCAATAAAATGCACCACATTCGAATTATAGGGGTCCCAGAAGGAGAGAAAAAGAAAGGGTATGAGAAAATTTTTGAAGAGATTATAGTTGAAAATCTCCCCAACGTGGAAAATGAAATAGTCAATCAAGTCCAAAAGGCACAAAGATTCCAATACAGGATAAACCCAAGGAGAAACTTGCCAAGACACATACTAATCAAACTGATGAAGACTAAACACAAAGAAAGAATATTAAAAGCAGCAAGGGAGAAGCAAGTAACATACAAGGGAAACCCCATACGTTTAACAGCTGATCTTTCAGCAGAAACTGAATGCCAGAAGGGAATGGCAGGATATATTTAAAGTACTGAAAAGGAAAAATCTACAACTAAGATCACTGTACCCAACAAGGATCCCATTCAAAACTGATGGAGAAATCAAAAGGTTTACAGACAAGCAAAAGTTAAGAGAGTTCAGTACCACCAAACCAGCTTTACAACAAATGTTAAAGGGACTAATTTAGTCAAGAAATACAAGAGAAGAAAATAAACCTCAAACAATTAATAAAATGGCAATAGAACATATATATCAATAATTACTTTAAATGTAAATGGATTAATGCTCCACCCAAAAGACATAGATTGGCTGAATGGATACAAAAACAAGACCCATATATATGCTGTCTACAAGAAACCCACTTCAGTCCTAAAGACACATACAGACTGAAAGTGAGAGGATAGAAAAATATATTCCATGCAAATGGGAAGCAAAAGAAAGCTGGGGTAGCAATCTTCATATTAGACAAAATAGACCTTAAAATAAAGAACATTACAAGAGATAAGGAAGGACACTACATAATGATCAAGGGATCAATACAAGAGGAAGACATAATAATTGTAAATATCTATGCACCCAACATAGGAGCACCTCAATACATAAGACAAACACTAACAGACATAAAAGGAGAAATTTGCAGTGACACAATAATAGTAGGGGACTTTAGTACCCCACTCACACCAATGGACAGATCATCAAAACAGAAAATTAATAAGGAAACAGAAGTCTTAAATGATATATTAGATGATATTAATTGATAACTCATTGATATCCAAATGCAGAAGAATACACCTTCTTCTCAAGTGCACATGGGACATTCTCAAGAATAGACCACATCTTGAGTCACAAATCAAACCTCAGTAAATTTAAGAAAATTGACATTGTGCCAAGCATCTTCTCTGAACACAATGCTGAGACTAGATATCAATTACAAGGAAAAAAACTGTAAGAAACACAGACACATGGAGATTAAACAATGCATTTCCAAATAACCAACAGATTACTGAAGATATCAAAAGGGAAATAAAAAAAATTCTAGAAACAAATGACAACGAAAGCACAACAACTCAAAACCTATGGGATGCAACAAAAGCAGATCTAAGAGGGAAGTTTATAGCAATATAATCCTACCTCAAGAAACAAGAAAAACATTGAATAGACAACCTAACTTTACACTGACAACTGGAAAAAGAACAAAGACCCCCCAAAATTAGTAGAAGGAAAGAAATCATAAGGATCAAAGCAGAAATAAATGAAAAAGAAATGAAAGAAATAATAGTAAAGATTAATAAGACTGAAAGCTGGTTCTTTGAGAAGATAAACATAATTGGCAACCCTTTAGCCAGACTCATCAAGAAAAAAAGAAGAATCAAACTAACAAAAATAGAAATGAAAAAGGAGAGGTTACAACAGATAATACAGAAATATAAAGGACTATAAGAGACTATTATGAACAACTATATGGCAATAAAATGGTAAACCTGGAAGAAACGGACAGATTCTTAGAAAAGTTCAATCTTCCAAGACTGAGCCAGGAAGAAATAGAAGTTATGAACAACCCAATTGCAAGCACTGAAATTGAAGCTCAGATCAAAAATATCCAAAAATACTAAAGTCCAGGACCAGATGGCCTCAGAGGACAATCTATCAAACATTTAGAGAAGAGCTAATGCCTATCCTTTTAAAACTATTCCAAAAATTTGCAGAGGAAGGAACACTTCTAACTTATTCTATGAGGTCACCATCAACCTGATAGCAAAACCAGACAAAGACAACACAAAAAAAGAAAACCACAGTCCAATATCAGTGATGAACATAGGTGCAAATATCCTCAACAAAATTTTAGCAAACAAAATTCAGCAACACATCAAAAAGCTCATATACCATGATCAACTAGGGTTTATTCCAGCAATGCAGGGATTCTTCAGTGTATGCAAATCAATCGATGTGATATACCATATTAACAAATTGAAAGATAAAAACCATATGATAGTCTCAACAGATGCATAAAAAGCCTTTGACAAAATTCAGCACCTATTTATGATTAAAACTCTTCAAAAAATGAGCATAGAAGGAACCTATCTCAACATAGTAAAAGTCATATCTGAGAAGCCTACAGCAAACATTATTTTCGGTGGTGAAAAACTGAAAGCATTCCCCCTAAGATCAGGAACAAGACAAGAGTGTCCACTTTTACCACTATTATTCAACATAGTTCTGGAAGTCCTGGCTACAGCAATCAGAAAAGGAAAATAAATGAGAGAGTCCAGATTGGAAAAGAAGAAGTAAAGTTCTCACTGTTTGTAGATGACATGATATTGTACACAGCAAACACTAAAGACAGTATCAAATTACTAAAGCTAATCAGTGAATTTAGCAAAGTTGCAGGATACAAAATCAATACACAGAAATCACTTGCATTTCTATATACTAACAATGAAAAATTAGAAAGAAAAATTAAGTAATCAATCCCATTCACCATTGCAACAAAAAGAATTTAATATCTAGGAATAAAACTTATCTACCATTCTGAAGATCAGCCTCTTCAACAAATGGTGCTGGGAGAACTGGACAGCTACATGTAAAAGAATGAAATTAGAACACTTCCTAACACTATACACAAAGATAAGCTCAAAATGTATTAAAGACCTAATGTAAGACCAGAAACTATAAAACTCTTAGAGGAAAACATAGGCAGGACAATTGATGATATAAATCAAAGCAAGATCTTCTATGACCCACCTCCTAGAGTAATGGAAATAAAAACTAAAGTAAACAAGTGGGACCTGATTAAACTTAAAAGCTTTTGCACAGCAAAGGAAACTATGAACAAGGTGAAAAGACAGCCCTCAGATTGAGAGAAAATGATAGCAAATGAAACAACTGACAAAAAATTAATTTCCTAAATATACAAGCATCTCATACAACTCAATAACAAACAAACAACCCAATCATAAAGTGGGGAAAAGACCTAAACAGTTCTCCAAAGAAGACGTACAGATGGCTCACAACCACATGGAAAGATGTTCAGTGTTGCTCATTATTGCTGCTGCTGCTGCTGAGCACTTCAGTCATGTCCGACTCTGTGTGACCCTGTAGATGGCAGCCCACCAGGCTCCCTCGTCCCTGGGATTCTCCAGGCAAGAACACTGGAGGGGGTTGCCATTTCCTTCTCCAATGCATGAAAGTGAAAAGTGAAAGTGAAGTCGTTCCGTTGTGTTCGACTCTTAGCGACCCCATGGACCGCAGCCTACCAGGCTCGTCTGTCCATGGGATTTTCCAGGCAAGAGTGCTGGAGTGGGGTGCCATCGCCTTTTCCATTGCTCATTATTAGAGAAATGCAAATCAAAACTACAATGAGATATCACCTCACACCAGTCAGAATGGCCCTCATCAAAATGTCTACAAACAATAAATGCTAGAGAGGGTGTGGAGAAAAGGGAATGCTCTTACACTGTTGGTGGGAATGTGATGAATTAATACAGACACTATGGAAGATGGCATGGTGATTCCTTTAAAAACCAGGAATAAAACCACCATATGACCCAGAAATCCCACTCTTAGGCATATACTTTGAGGAAATCAAAATTGAAAAAGACATATGTATCACATTGTTCACTTCAGCACTATTTACAATAGCTAGATCATGCAAGCAGCCTAGATGTCCATCAAGAGACAAATGGATAAAGAAGTAGTGGTAAAGATACACAATGGAATATTACTCAGCCATAATAAGGAACATATTTGAGTCAGTTCTAATGAGGTAGATGAATTTAAAGCCTATTATACAGAGTGCAGTAAGTCAGAAAGTGAAAGATAAATATTGTATACTAATGCATACGTATGGTGGAGAAGGAAACAGCAACCCACTCCAGTGTTCTTTCCTGGAGAATCCCAGGGACGGGGGAGCCTGGTGGGCTGCCGTCTATGGGGTCACACAGAGTCGGACATGACTGAAGCGACTTAGCACAGCATGGCTGATTCATGTTGAGGAGTGACAGAAAACAACAAAATTCTGTAAAGCAATTATCCTTCAATAAAAAAAGTAAATTAATTAAAAACAAAAAATAGTATGGTGCTGGCACCAATAAAGGACACATAGTTCAATGCAAGAGGATAGAAAGCCTAGAAATAAACCCATGCAGCTATGATCAATTAATCTACAAGAAAGAAGGCTAGAATATCTAGTGAAGAAAAGGCAGTCTCTTCAACAAGTGGTTTTGGATAAACAAGACAGTTACACATAAAGAATAAAATTAGAATGCTCTTCAACACCATATACAATTTAAAACTCAAGATGGATTAAGGTTCTAAATGTAAGACCAGATAATATAAAACCCCAAGAGGGAAACAGGCATAATATACTTTGACATAAATTGCAGCAGTATCTTTTTGGATCCATTTCTAGAACAATGAAAACAAAATACAGAAATAAACAAATGGAACCTATTAATTATCAAACTTACAAGCCTTTGCACAGTAAAGGAAACCATAAAACAAAAGGCAACCTATAAGATGAGATTAAAATATTTGAAAATGATGCCACTTATAAAGAATGACAAGGATTTAAGTCCAAAAATATATGAGTAGCACATACAGCTCATTTAAAAAAACAAACAACCGAATCAAAAAATGGGTGGATGATCTAAATAGACATTTCTCCAAAGAAGACATAGAGATGACCAACAAACATAGGAAAAGGGCTCAACATCACGAATTTATTAGTGAAATGCAAGTCAAAACTACAATAAGGTATTACCTCACACCAGTCAGAAGAGCCATTATAAAAAATCTACAAACAATACACTTGGTAAATGGTGCAGAAAAAAGGGACCCCTCTTACACATTCTCATGTAAATTGATAGAGTCACTATGGAGAACAGCATGGCGCTTCTGTAAAAAACTAAAAATAGACTGACCATATGATCCTGAAAGCTCACTCCTAGGCATATATTTGGAGAAAACTAATTCAAAAGGTATATGCAATCCAATGTTCATTGAAGCACTATTTCTAATAGCCAAGACATGGAAGCAACTTAAATGTCCATTGACAGAGGAATGGATAAAGAAATGGTACATATATACAATGGAATATTACTCGGCCATAAAAAATAATGAAATAATTCACTTGCAGCAACATGAATGGACCTAGACATTATCATAATAAGTGAAGTAGCTGAGTCAGGGAAGGTTAAATATTATATGATATCACTTATAAATGGAACAACCACAACAAAAATGACANAACTATACTTTAATTTTTTTAAGTATTAGAAAGATATTTAACTAGTATTTAGTGAAAATGAATAAAGATTTTTAAAATAAAATGTATGCATAGTGAATCTATTTAATAAAGATATTTAAGAATTTGATAACATTGAGAAGAAACACTGCTTAACATTTAAGAACTCAAACTCTGGGGTCAGACTACAACATAAATTCTAACTCTGTCACTTAACTTCTTTAGGAATGAACCTGTTTCTGTTCAAAGCAGAGATAATATTTACCTACAGGATTATTGGAGGATTAAATTTGTTAATACAAATAAATGCTCAGAACAGTGATCAAAATATTGTAGACACTGTGTGTTAGTGATGATTAGTGGTACTACTGATGATACAGATGAACATTTTGAAAATTGTACACAAACAAAGCTTGAAAGAAACTGAAGCCAAACCTATTAAGGTTTGACAGAGAGAGTTGCATAGAGAGTAAATATTACAGCATAAAAATATTACAATGAACTTTGATGGGCATGGTTTTCAGTCTGATCTTCCATTTATGAGTGTCATTATCATGTATAAGTACTTAATTTGCCTAAATATGACTGTCTCATCACACATTTAGAGTAGAAGCTACATTATATGGTTGTCTAAAAAGATGTAATATAAAAAAGATAAATAGAATATGAAAGATGGTTGAGAGTAGGGGTTAAATAATCATTATTTCTAATAACTGTGATCTGAGGTTATTGATATTTCTCCCAGCAATCTTTATTCTAGCTTTTGTTCTTCCAGCTGAGCATTTCTCATGATATACTCTGCATATAAGTTAAATAAGCAGGTGACAATATACAGCCCTGACATATTCCTTTACCTATTTGGAACCAGTCTGTTGTTCCATGTCCAGTTCTAACTGTTGCTTCCTGATCTGCATATAGGTTTCTCAAGAGGCAGGTCAGGTGGTCTGGTATTCCCATCTCTCTCAGAATTTTCCACACTTTATTGTGATCCACAGTCAAAGGCTTTGGCATAGTCAATAAAGCAGAAATAGATGTTTTTTCTGGAACTCTCTTGCTTTTTCCATGATCCAGTAGATGTTGGCAATTTGATCTCTGATTCCTCTGCCTTTTCTAAAACCTGCNTCTAGAAGTTCATGGTTCACGTATTACTGAAGCCTGGATTGCAGAATTTTGATCATTACTTTACTAGCGTGTGAGATGAGTGCAATTGTGCGGTAGTTTGACTTCTTTGACATTGCCTTTCTTTGGGATTGGAATGAAAAGTGACCTTTTCCAGTCCTGTGGCCACTGCTGAGTTTTCCAAATTTGCTGGCATATCAAATGCAGCACTTTCACAGCATTATCTTTCAGGATTTGAAATAGCTCAACTGGAATTCCATCACCTCCTCTAGCTTTGTTTGTAGTGATGCTAAGGCCCACGTGACTTCACATTCCAGGATGTCTGGCTCTAGGTGAGTGATCACACCATTGTGATTATCTGGGTCGTGAATCAAGATTGCCGGGAGAAATATCAATAACCTCAGATATGCAGATGACACCACCCTCATGGGAGAAAGTGAAGAGGAACTAAAAAGCCTCTTGATGAAAGTCAAAGAGGAGAGTGAAAAAGTTGGCTTAAAGCTCAACAATCAGAAAACTAAGATCATAGCATCTGGTCCCATCACTTCATGGGAAATAGATGGGGAAACAGTGGAAACAGTGTCAGAATTTATTTTGGGGGGCTCCAAAATCACTGCAGATGGTGACTGCAGCGATGAAATTAAAAGACGCTTACTCCTTGGAAGGAAAGTTATGACCAACCTAGACAGTATATTCAAAAGCAGAGACATTACTTTGCCAAAAAACGTCTGTCTAGTCAAGGCTATGGTTTTTCCAGTAGTCATGTATGGATGTGAGAGTTGGACTGTAAAGAAAGCTGAGGGCTGAAGAATTGATGCCTTTGAACTGTGGTGTTGGAGAAGACTCTTGAGAGTCCCTTGGACTGCAAGGAAATCCAACCAGTCCATGCTAAAGGAAGTCAGTCCTGGGTGTTCTTTGGAAGGAATGATGCTAAAGCTGAAGCTCCAGTACTTTGGCCACCTCATGCGAAGAGTTGACTCATTAGAAAAGACTCTAATGCTGGGAGGGATTCAGGGCAGGAGGAGAAGGGGACAACAGAGGATAAGATGGCTGGATGGCATCACCAACTCGATGGACGTGAGTTTGAGTGAACTTCGGGAATTGGTGATGTTCAGGGAGGCCTGGTGTGCTGCATTCATGGGGTTGCAAAGAGTTGGACATGACTGAGTGACTGAACTAAACTGAACTGAATACCTGTAATTAAGCTGAATTCTCATTAGAAAACCAAACACCAGGAGACAGTAAGGCAGTGAGAGATAATTTGCTGTTTTTATTTTTTTTTTGTTTTTAAATCACTAAGCCCTGACCATTTTATTCCATCAAAGGGTTGAATAGAAGCAAATATGTCCTTTGGGTAAAACTTGTGATGTGTGTGTACTCAGCTACTCAGCTGTATCTGACTCTTAATTCAGACAGTTCCATGGACTGTACCCCACCAGGCTCCTCTGTCCATGGTATTCCCTAGGCAAAAATACTGAAATGGGTTGACATTTTTTTTAGGGGATCTTCCCAATCCAGGGATCAAACCTGCATCTCCTGTGTCTCCTGTGCCATAGTTCAAAAGCATCAACTCTTTGGCACTCAGCCATCTTAATGGTCCAACTCTCATATCCATACACGACTACTGGAAAAACCATAGCTTTGACTAGATGGACCTTTGTCCGCAAATTAATGTCTCTGCTTTTAAATACACTGTCTAGGTCTAGCATCGGAGAAGGCAATGGCATCCCACTCCAGACCTCTTGCCTGGAAAATCCCATGGATGAAGTAGCCTGGTAGGCTGCAGTCCATGGGGTAGCTAGGAGTCGGACACGACTGAGCGACTTCACTTTCACTTTTCACTTTCATGCATTGGAGAAGGAAATGGCAACCCACTCCAGTGTTCTTGCCTGGAGAATCCCAGGGATGGGGGAACCTGGTGTGCTGCTGTCTATGGGGTTGCACAGAGTCGGACAGGACTGAAGTGACTTAGCAGCAGCAGCAGCAGCAGCAGCAGGTCTGCCAAAGCTATTCTTAAAAGTAGCAAGCATCTTTTAATTTCATGGCTGCAGTCACCATTCACAGTGATTTTGCAGTCCAAGAAAATAAAATCTGTCACTGTTTCCACTTATTTGCAATGAAGTGATGAAAGTGGATGCCATGATCTTAGTTTTTTGAATGATGAGTTTTAAGCCAGTGTTCTCACTCTCCTCTTTCACCTTCATCAAGAGGCTCTTTAGTTCTTCCTGGCTTTCTGCCATTAGGGTGGTGTCATCTGCATATCTGAGGTTGTTGATATTTCTCCCAGTGATCTTGATTCCAGTTTGTGCTTCATCCAGCCTGGCATTTCACATGATGTACTCTACATATAAGTTAAGTAAGCAGGGAGATGATATGCAGCCTTAACATACTCCTTTCCCAATTTTGAACCAGTTCTGATTACTGCTTCTTTTCCTGCTTAACAAGTTTCTCACGAGACAGGTAAGATGGCTTGGCATCCCTATCTCTTTAAGAATTTTCCACAGTTTGTTGTGATCGCACTCTTAAAGGCTTTAGTGTATTCAATGCAGCAGATAATTTTTGGAATTCCCTTGCTTTTTCTATGATCCAATGGATGTTGACAATTTGATCTCTGGTTCCTTTGCCTTTTCTAAATCCAGCTTGTGGTCCTGGAAGTTCTCAGTTCACATACTGCTGAAGCCTCGGTTGAAGGATTTTGAGCATAATGTTGCTAGCATGTGAAATGAGTGCAGTTGTATTGTAGTTTGAATATTCTTTGGCACTGCCTTGTTTGAGATTGAAATAAAAACTGACCTTTTCCAGTCCTGTGGCCACTGCTGAGTTTTGCACTTAAATCTTATACAGCAGCAGACTTAAGAGGTATCTAAACATTCATGGATGCTTTCTCCTTAGAAGAAAAGCTATGACCAACCTAGACAGCATTTTAAAAAGCAGAGACATTATTTTGCTGATAAAGGTCTGTCTAATCAAAGTTATGGCTTTTTCAGTAGTCATGTATGGATGTGAGATTTGGACTGTAAAGAAGGCTGAGCACTGAAGAATTGATGCTTTTGAACTGTGGTGTTGGAGAAGACTCTTAAGTGTCCCTTAGACTGCAAGATCAAACCAGTCAATCATAAAGAAAATTAGTCCTGAATACTCATTGGAGGGACTGATGCTAAAGCTGAAGCTCCAATATTTTGGCCACATAATGTGATGAACTGACTCATTGGGAAAGACTATGATGCTGAGAAACTTTGAAGGCAGGAAGAAAAGGGGGAGATAGAGGATTAGATTGTTGGATGGTATCACCGACCCAATGGACATGAGTTTGAGCAAGCTCTGGGAGTTGGTGACAGACAGGGAAGCCTGGTGTGATGCAATCCATGGGGTCACAAATAATTAGACAGGACTGAGCAACTGAACTGAACTGAAACATTCATGGAAGAATATTTCAATGTCTTATTCTGTTCCTATATAGCCTGGTGAATTGTATGATGATAACTTGTCATTATTCTGGTGTTTCAAATTTTCTTCTATAAACCTTATTTATTTATTCATTCTGCTTACATGTTTTTATTCATTGCATTCATATATTTATGTATTTTTTAAGCAATTCTTAGGTACATTAGGACTTAAGAAAAAATGTCAAGGTCCAA
>SJYQ01000230.1:685093-702775 GCA_006410935.1 Redunca redunca | reverse complement strand
AAATTGCAAAATATTATTTTTAAAAACAGATGGTCTTTAGTTTTCTCCTTAAGTGAACTAAACAATAGAGAGGGATTTTACAAGTGCCTGCCAGAATGAGCTATTGGGCTATTGAAAAAAAATTCCATTAGGATTAAATTCATATACAATATTGCATAAGGATTTGAAAATAAAATATGTCCCTAATGAAATATTGGTGTAGGAAAGATCTAGGTGTCCTGATATTGTTTCTGGAACAGTAACAAAAAAATTATCACTTATTTGAAAAAAAAATTTAATCGTTAAATTTTCCTTGTTGCTTCAACAACACCTTAAGGAACTCTTTTCATTATGCTAACCTTGAGCCCTCAACATACAGGCATCATGGGGAATCAAAGATCATAGAGAAGTGGGCTGTTCTACAATCCTCATGTGTCTTCTTAAATCTAGGGGACAGGACTGTGGTTGTAGGTACCATGCTAGGTAAACTCAATCCAGCTTTACTATGTTCATAGCTCTATTCCACAGTACAATAGTTGCTGCTTATCTGTGGTTTCAGTTACCTACAGTCAACCATGGTTCAAAAATATTAAATGGAAGATTCCAGAAATAAACAATTCATCAGTTTTAAATTACATACCATTTTGAGTAACATGATGAAATCTCAAGCCCTCCCACTCCATCCTGCCTGGGATGGGAATCATCCTTTTCCTTCTCCAGAGTATCCTACTCACTAGTCACTTAGAAACCATACTGATTATCAGATGTACTGTCATAGCATCACAATGCCTCTATTCAAATAACCCTTATTTTACTTAATAATGGCCACATAGTAAAAGAGTATTGATGCCGGCAATCTGGATATTCTGTTACTGTGACTAATTTATGAATCAAATTTTATAATATGTACAGGAAAAAACCATAGTGGACATAAATATAGCATTTGATATTATCTCTGGTTTCATGCATTCACTGGGAGTGAATATACTCCATAGACAAGAGGGGACTGTTGTACTGAGTGACTGCTATGTGTCAGTACTGGGGTACATGTAATGTTGCACAAATGAACAAAATAGGGTTGTCTTCAAGAGTATTATATTTTATACACATACACACATATATATACATATGGATATAGGTAGCAATTACATAGGCACCTTAAATATTTTAAAATACATGCTGTATCCTAATAAATATAAAATATTAAAGAAACAGAAAAGTGGCACAGATCCCAATATTGCACCATCTGGCATGGCTTTTCAAAGGTAAAGATATTTAAAGCAATTCCAAAGAAGGAAGAGAAAGAAATTCAATTGTGAAGGTTAGTGTTTGTGGTATGTGGATGGTATAAAAAGACTTAAAGTGGGGTAGTCAATTCCTTTTTATTTAAAAGGGAGATACTTTTGGAAAATCCTGCAAAAATTAAATAAGAGGAACAGGATGAAAATATCTAACGGGAAAAACAATCCAAGAAGTCTAGCAGACTCTTGTTATATTGGCTGTGACTTGTCAAGTAGAAGAAACCTCTAGGAATTAGTTTCTGAATTATTATCAAGGAGCAACAGAACTGGACATGAAAATAATGGACTGGTTCCAAATCAGGAAAAGAGTATGGCAAGGCTGTATATTGTCACCCTGCTTATTTAACTTATATGCAGAATACATCATAAGAAATGCTGGACTAGATGAAGCACAAGCTGGAATCAAGATTTCCGGGAGAAATAATACAACCTTCAGGTAGGCAGATGAAAACATTTATGGCAGAAAGTGAAGAATTAAAGAGCCTCTTGATGAAAGTGAATGAAGAGTGAAAACATTGGCTTAAAACTCAACATTCAGAAAACTAAGATCATGGCATCTGGTTGCATCACTTCATGGCAAATAGATGGAGAAACAGTGGAAACAGAGAGAGACTTTATTTTTTAGGCTCCAAAAATCACTGCAGATGGTGATTGTAGCCGTGAAATTAAAAGACACTTGCTCCTTGGAAGGAAAGTTATGACAAACCTAGACAGCATATTAAAAAGCAGAGACATTACTTTGCCAACTAGTCCATCTATTTTGTCCATTTAGTCAAAGCTATGGTTTTTCCAGTAGTCATGTATGGATGTTAGAGTTGGACTACAAAGAAAGTTGAGTGCTGAAGAATTGATACTTTTGAACTGCGGTGTTGTAAAAGACTCTTGAGAGTCCCTTGGACTGCAAGGAGATTCAACCAGTCCATCCTAAAGGAAATCAGTCCTGAATATTCAATGGAAGGACTGATGCTGAAGCTAAAACTCCAATACTTTGGCCACCTGTTGTGAAGAACTGACTCACTGGAAAAGACCCTGATGCTGGGAAAGGTTGAAGGCAGGAGAAGAAGGGGACAACAGACAATGAGATGGTTGGATGGTATCACTGACTCAATGGACATGAGTTTGAGTAAACTCCGGGAGTTGGTAATGGACAGGGAGGCCTGGAGTGCTGCAGTCCATGGGGTTGCAGAGTCAGGCATGACTGAGCGAGTGAACAGAACTGATCCAATCATCAGAAGCTCCTAATGCTACTTTGTTTTGAGATCTGATCAAGTGCACATTAGTCAGGGTACCAGCTGGAAACAGATGGCATATTCAAATTGGATAACTCAAGGGAGTTCAATAAAGGGCTATTAACAGAGATGTGACTGGGTCAACACCAGGGTTGTTTGTACCCCTGAACAGGTGAACGGACAGAGCACTTATATAAAGGAATCTTCAGAGTGTCATGTGGAGATGGCCACCGGGAGAGATTCAACCTTCCGTTACAGGATGCAGTCAGGCCAAAGAGAAACCACAGAGTTGGGACAATAAATGCCCCTAATGCCCTCTATCCATCTTTCCATTTGTCAACCCAATGGAAGAGAACAAGAAATCCATAAAGGTTAGCCTTGGGGAGGCAGAGAGAAGGCTATATAATAAGAAGGCCAATCTGGAGGATGTAAAAAAGCTAATCAGCATCATGCAATTCATGAATCAAAAGGGGAAACAATTAATAGGCATCCACTTAATCATTTTCCAATCTTTAAAACATCATTGCTTATAAAATTCTTTAACAAAGCCATCTTATAAAGGAATTTCAGTTATTAAAGACTTCTCTGTGTGTGTGTGTTGAAAGGGGTTCCATTATGCCATTATAAATCTGAGTCTATATTGTAGTCATCTTAGCTGACCTATACATCACCACCAGAGGTATAACGGGGTGAACTGAATCTATTTTAATTCCCTTTTCTGTAGAACTATCATGTTAGAGCAACAATACCATAGACCTCACCAAACAACATTGTTAGCCATCAGGCAACGTTTAATTGCCCTATAAACCTGATCTAGCACAGCTAGAATTAGTGCTAGATATTATGTGTTTACAATCTTTGTTTGAGGACTAAAGCCAGGTAGTTTTCAATGTAGACATTCAATGGTTGAATAACGAAAGATGCCAAGAAAAATGCTAGTACTAGAGCCAGGAATAACTTTCTATTGGATAACTCTGAGATTCTAAATTTGATTTTCATCCATCGGTTCCTAGTCCAGTTTCAAGGTATAGATTTCCAGTCCCACATTAATCAGTCAGTGATAGATTTCAACAAACAAGTCAGACGCTCTCCCTTTGGTTCTAGGTAATATTAACTAGATGAATTCACTTTGAAGGGATATTCCAGCTACTGTAAGAAAAGGTGGCCAATATTTCCCATTGCCCAGAATGAGGATTTAGTCCCTGCTCAGACCGTAAGCTGATCTCAGTGTACTGTCCCCAGTGTATTCATATTTACTTTGCATTTGTTGTATGTCATCTATTTTTATTACTTAAGAGGTTCATATTCTTTTCATTTTGCAATCTTACATCTTTACTACGTTTTCTCTTCTCTCTGCACTGATAAAGTGAGTAAAGATTATCCCAGGACAGAAATGCTCTACTGAAAAGCCACTTCAATCTTTGGGAGATTTAAACAAGATCAGGTCTCATTTAGCTATGAACGCCCATTAGAACACATTCGATTATTCTATTTATTTGTGTTTATCACAAAGATTTAAAAAATATTCAGTGAATGAATAACTGAAAACACACAAGGAAGAAAAATTATGGACAAAATTTTGAAACAGGGAGATATCTGCTATCATTTGGCTTTTTTATCCCTTTACATTTTAGCTCTTTTCAGGAATATAGTTATATTGCCACTATAAACATATAAACCAAAGGTTTGTTGTTAGTTTATTTTACCTTCTGTAATAGTTCCATCTGAAATATTAACTTCCAGGTTTTGAATTTTCTTGGTAGTATTAATGAAAGTCTGCTGCCTGTCTCAATAGCTAAATGTCCCACAGGACCTGAGGTGCCAAAGCTCACTTAAACGTTTATGTGAACCCTTCCATGGTATTATTCTGGAATGAATAACTCCAACTCTGTCTTTGCGAAATAGTACTTCTGGATGGTGGTGGTTGCTGCTGATGTGTATGTGTGCTTTCCACAGATTTTCTGATGGATGGGGAGGGGTGAGGAATGGGTCCTGTCGTAAGACCAAATCCCATGTGTAGATACTCAGGATGATATAAAAAAGTAGAAATTTATTTGAATACTGGAACAAATTACAAAAGTACTCAGTATATAATAATAGTACCATAATTATGATTATTATCAACAGCACCCTGAGTTGTGGTATGATAATATAAATAAAATATCTATCTCCCACAAGGGGAATGAAGGTAGAAAAGTAGGTAAAAGTATTAGGAGGGTCCTCATGAGAAGATCCCCCCCATAAAAATTTTCATTGTATATTCTGCCTTGGACCTTGACAAACTACTGTTAGCAATGGGTGTACTCCCACTGTCAGTTTCTGCTTCTGCTTGTAATGACCTTGACGTGGTGCATATTGTCATAGAAACACAGACATAAGGACTGCAGCAGTCATGATTTCCCTGTATCAGGGACATCTTTGGATGTAAGCTTCAAAATCCCTCCACAACTGACTACAGGCAGAGCCAAAAACAAACAAACAAAAAAGGTTTATGAAGGAGAGACTAGACGAATAGACCTGAGAGACTAGACTAATATGTTATATTTTTAACCACTTATTAAAAATACAGATTATATGTGTTTCTTCACTTTGTATTAATAATTTTGTCTTTTGCTTTCAGCCACAGCAGTCTCACTTTTTCGCTGTCAGCTCTTTACTCTGTAACCGATAACCTCCTCTTCAAGCAACTCAGCAACAGCCTCAAATGACATGCCTTCGAAGTCAAAGTCCTCTAACCACTTACCTTTTTTAATAGGCAGTTTAGTGACTACCATCACTACTACCTGAACAAACCCTGACAGGGCCTTTGTTCTCACTACAAGCAGCTTAATAAATTATTTGTCCCTTAAAAGCAGGTTGTTCCATGGGAAGATAGGAGAAAGGAATCCTGTCACTAAGAAAAGGGGAGTCTGTATTCCATATTTTATCTAAACAAAGCAATTTATTATAGAGAAAAGGAATACTAAAAACCTCCAAAATATTTTAATTCTTTAATGTTCCAAAATGTATTCTTAGCTATACTGATTTTCCTTGATCAAGGAGGTAAATTAGTCTATAGAAGTACATTTAATACATGGTTAAGCCTGACAGTGAGAAAGCAAGCCACAGTCTTCTAGACTACCTTCTTGACACAAGTTATAATACTATTTCAGGCTGACAATTAGTTCTTCTGTTTGTTTTCTCTTTAAATAAAGTCTACCATGAAAATAGAACCATTATTCATTCCTAGGGGCTTTAAAAAAGTCTAGTATTCTAGAGAAAATACTACTACTATTTTCTTTTAGCTTTTAATTTGTAAATATATTTTAATTGCCTATGAAGAACTCAGTTTACCCATCACTGAAATAAATGAATTGAATCTCTTTTCATTAAGGGCAAAAGAGAGAGGAAGGAAAAAGAGGGTGGGAACTATAAACTTCTGTGCAAGTAGTGGGACAAACTCAATATGTAAATATAACTGTATGTATATTTTAAATTTACAGTATACATATATCTCAAAGAAGAAAACTAAGGTAAGAAAGAATGTGAAAGGAAAGAAATGGATCAATTACATAAAGGAGTTCCCAAGCAGTATGGATTAAGTTCAAATGCAGGCCACAAGGATAACCCTCCTGAGTTAATGGAAGTCAGTTAACAGTTAAATCACATCAATCTAATGATATCTACAACTAAGAAATAAGAGAATGCAAAAGTCCATGTGGAATAGAGAAGTAGGACACAGTTTTATGGAGGTAAATGTACCTGATGTGAACTTTAAACAGCTGCAGTTTGATCTTGATGAATGAAGAATGGGGTTACTCCAAAGACTGTGATGATGACAAGGAGCTAGATGAACAAGAAGGACACCAAATCTGATTAAAGGAATTGAGCAATTCTGCCAGTGATTTCAGAGTCTGAAACCTGTTGTCATCATTTGCCAGAGAGTTTAACACTGCTGACTGTAATTAAATCTAGCAGATGCTAAGTTACATTATTCGAAGCTGTAATCTTCAAGCTTATAAGAAAACTTATACAGAAGATTCTCAGGATCCCTTTTAAAACTAATAAGATGAATTCCATAAAATGAAGTATAATTTTCCCAGCACCACTTGCTAAAGAGATTGTCTTTTCTCCATTATATATTCTTGCCTGCTTTGTCAAAGATAAGGTGTTCACAGGTGCGTGGATTTATCTCTGGGCTTTCTGTTTTGTTCCACTGATCTATATTTCTGTCTTTGTGCCAGTACCATACTGTCTGGATGACTGTAGCTTTGTAGTATAGTCTGAAGTCAGGCAGATTGATTCCTCCAGTTCCATTCTTCTTTCTCAAGACTGCTTTGGCTGTTCAAAGTTTTTTGTATTTCCATACAAATTGTGAAATTATTTGTTCTAGTTCTGTGAAAAATACCATTGGTAGCTTGATAGGGATTGCATTGAATCTATAGATTGCTTTGGGTAGTATACTCATTTTATTGATTCTTCTGACCCAAGAACCTGGTATATTTCTCCATCTATTTGTGTCATCTTTGATTTCTTTCATCAGTGTTTTATAGTTTTCTATATAAAGGTCTTTTATTTCTTTAAGGAGATTTATTTCTAAGTATTTTACCTTTTCATTGCAATGGTGAATGGAATTGTTTCCTTGATTTCTCTTTCTGTTTTCTCATTGTTAGTGTATAGGAATGCAAGGAAGTTCTGTGTCTTAATTTTATATCCTGCAACTTTACTATATTCATAGATTAGCTCTAGTAATTTTCTGGTGGAGTCTTTAGGGTTTTCTATGTAGAGGATCATGTCATCTGCAAACAGGAGAGTTTTACTTCTTTTCCAATCTGTGCTCCTTTCATTTCTTATTCTTCTCACTGATTCTCTCTTATTCTTCTCACTTAAACTTCCAAAACTATGTTGAATAGTAGCGGTGAGAGTGAGCACCCTTGTCTTGTTCCTGACTTTAGGGGAAATGTTTTCAACTTTTTGCCACTGAGGATAATGTTTACTGTAGGTTTATCATATATGGCTTTTAGTATGTTGAGGTATGTTCCTTCTATGCCTGTTTTCTGGAGGGTTTTTATTATAAATGGATGTTGAATTTTGTCAAAGGTTTCTCTGCATCTATTTAGATAATCATATGGTTTTTATCTTTCAATTTGTTAATATGGTGTATGACATTGATTGATTTGCAAATATTGAAGAATCCTTGCATCCCTGGGATAAAGCCCACTTGGTCATGATGTATGATCTTTTTAATATGTTGTTGGATTCGGTTTGCTAAAATTTTGTTGAGGATTTTTGCATCTATGTTCATCAGTGATATTGACTTATAGTTTTCTTTTTTTTGTGGCATCTTTGCCTGGTTTTGGTAGTAGGGTGATGGTGGCCTCATAGAATGAGTTTGTGAATTAACCTGCCTCTGCAATTCTCTGGAAGAGTTTGAGTAGGATAGGTGTTAGCTCTTCTCTAATTTTTTGATAGAATTCACCTGTGAAGCCATCTGGTCCTGAGCTTTTGTCTTTTGGAAGATTTTTTATTACAGTTTTGATTTATGATTGCAGTTTCTGTGCTTGTGATGGGTCTGTTAAGATTTTCTATTTCTTTCTGATTCAATTTTGGAAGATTATACTTTTCTAAGAATTCGTCCATTTCTTCCAAGTTGTTCATTTTATTGTCATATATTTGCTCATAGTAGTCTCTCATGATCCTTTCTATTTCTGTGCTGTCTGTTGTGATTTATCCATTTTCATTTCTAATTTTGTTGATTTCATTCTTCTCCTTTTGTTTCTTGATGAGACTGGCTAATGGTTTATCTATTTTATTTATCTTCTCAAAGAACCAGCTCTTAGTTTTGTTAATTTTTGCTATAGTCTCCTTTGTTTCTTTTTCAATTATTTCTGCCCTAATTTTTATGATTTCTTTCCTTCTACTAACCCTGAGTTTCTTCATTTCTTCTTTTTATAGTTGCTTTAGGTATAAAGGTAGGTTATTTATTTTTCTCTTGTTTCTTGAGTTAAGCTTGAATTGCTATGAACCTTCCCTTTAGCACTGCTTTTACTGAGTCCCATAGGTTTTGAATTGTCATGTTTTCATTTGTTTCTATGCATATTTTGATTAAAACTGGTCAACCACCTGTAAAAGAATGAAACTAGAACACTTTCTAACACAACACACAAAAATAAAATGGATTAAAGATCTAAATGTAAATCTAAAACTCCTAGAGAAAAACATAGGCAAAACACTCTCGGACATAAATCAGAGCAGAATCCTCTATGACCCACCTCCCAGAGTAATGGAAATAAAAGCAAAAATAAACAAATGGGACCTAATTAAACTTAAAAGCTTTTGCACAACAAAGGAAGGTGAAAAACAAGGTGAGAAAATAGCCTTCAGAATGGGAGAAAATAATAGCAAATGAAGCAACTGACAAAGAATTAATCTCAAAAATATACAAGCTCATGCAGCTCCATACCAGAAAAATAAAAGACCCAATCAAAAAATAAGCCAAAGAACTAAACAGACATTTCTCCAAAGAAGACATACAGATGGCTAACAAACAGATAAAAGGATGCTCAACATCACTCATTATCAGAGAAATGCAAATCAAAACTACAATGAGCTACCATTTCAGGCTGGTCAGAATGGCTGCTATCAAAAAGTCTACAAACAATAAATGCTGGAGAGGGTGCGCAGAAAAGGGAACCCTTTTACGCTGTTTGTGGGAAAGCAAACTAGTACAGACACTATGGAGAACAGTGTGGAGATTCCTTTAAAAACCTGGAAATAGAACTGCCATATGACCCAGCAATCCAATTGCCTTTTCTTTACAATATACACCAAGGAAACCAGAATTTAAAGAGATACACGTGTACCCCAGTGTTCATCGTAGTATTGTTTACAAAAGCTAGGACATAGAAGCAACCTACATGTCCTTCAGCAGACGAATGGATAAGAAAGCTGTGGTACATATACACAATGGAATATTCAGATCAGTCACTCAGTCATGTCCAACTCTTTTCGACCCCATGAATCACAGCATGCCAGGCCTCCCTGTCCATCACCATCTCCCAGAGTTCACTCAGACTCACATCCATCGAATCAGTGATGCCATCCAGCCATCTCATCCTCTGTCGTCCCCTTTTCCTCTTGCCCCCAATCCTTCCCAGCATTACTCAGCTATTAAAAAGAACACATGTGAATCAGTTTTAATGAGGTGGATGAAACTGGAGCCTATTATACAGAGTGAAGCAAGTCAGAAAGAAAAATACCAATATAGTATATTAACACATATATATGGAATTTAGAAAGATGGTAACAATGACCCTATATATAAGACAGCAAAAGAGACACAGATATAAAGAACAGATTTTTGGAATCTGTGAGAGAAGGGGAGGGTGGGACGATTTGAGAGAATAGCACTGAAACATGTATATTACCATATGTGAAACAGATTACCAGCCCAAGTTCAGTGCATGAAACAGGGCACTCAAAGAGGGTGCACTGGGACAACCCTGAGGGTTTGGATGGGGAGGGAAGTAGGAAGGGGCATTCAGGATGGGGCACACATATATACCCATGGTTGAGTCATGCTAATGTATGGCAAAACCCACCACACTATTGTAAAGTAATTCGTAGCTTTCAATTAAAATAATTAATTTTAAAAAATGAAGTAGAATTATTTTCTATTTGCATTTTTTTCAGTATATTCTGTTTGGTAAATTTGGTTTGTCATAGTGTTAAATAAAACCCTGCTTAATTTTTTTTTTCCCTCCTAAACTCTTGGTAAAAATGTAAAATGTAAATTCGTAGAGTCACAATGTAGAACAGTGTGGAGGTTCCTTTAAACACTAAAAACAGAGCTACCATATGACCCTGTGGTTCCACTCCTGGGCATATATCTGGAGAGAAACATGATACAAAAAATATATATACACCACAATGTTCGTTGTAGCACTGTTTACAACAGCTAATATATGGAAGCAACCTATATGTCCATCAACAAGGATAAAGAAGATGTGGTATACATAAAGTAAAAAAAAAAAAAAATTAAGAAAGAATAATGAAATGATGCTATTTGCAAGAACATGGATGGACCTAGAAATTGTCATAGTGAGTAAAGTAAGTCAGAGAGGGAGAAATACCTTATGACATAACTTATATGAAGAATCTAAAAAGAAATGATACAAATGAATTTATTTACAAAACAAAAACAGATTCAAGACTCAGAGAATGAGCTTATGATTGCAGGGGGAAGGATGGGGAGATGGAGATAGTTAGGGAGCTTGGGATTGACATGTACACACTGCTATATTTAAAATGGATAACCCACAAAGACCTGCTGTATAGCACAGGGAATTCTGCTCAATGTTATGCGGTGGCCTGAGTGGGAGGGAAATTTGGGGGAGAATGGATACATATACATGTATGGCCAAGTCCCTTTGCTGTCCATCTAAAACTATCACAATATTGTTAATTAGCAATATCCCAACACAAAATAAAAAGTTTAAACATTTTCATTTTGTTTTTTTGGCCAAGCATAGCCTGGTAGTAAATTAAAGATACATACCTTTACTGACAGGGCTTGCAATTATTATCTCACCACCTTTCTCTTCTTTTTCCTGCCCTCTCTTCTACACAAAAAAGCAATTCTCTTCAAAGCCCAGAAGCCTTGAAGTGATTGCTTTCTCAGGAGTCTGAAATTAGTATATCTCTCCCTATTTATTTAGTTCTTTGAACATAAGAAGGGGTTTCTTTATACAACCAAAGAAGATTGGAATCTCAAACTTTGTAGACATTCACGGTGTTGCCCTGAATGCAAAACATTTGGGAAAGTTGCCTGGTTGTTTTGCAACCTCTTACAAGTAACCCAGTTAAACAGTATATAGCTGAAAACTTCTTTTTCATAGCAATCCTTTGATTTAAATAAATGCTCAGAGGCCTTTTCTTTACAATACTCTTGTCACTAATGATCTTTCCATAGAGCTCCCAGAGCTGGGTCAACACAGCACTTTCAATGCCTCTCACCATTCAAAGGAGACACTCCCATGGCAAGACCTTTAAGAGTTTCAGCAAGGCTGAGAAGGCTGTATTGTTTAAAATCTATAATTACTCTTTAAAAAGGTTGGTGATGTATTCTTAACGTTGGAAGTGAAATTGATGGCAGTTTAACTCAGTAAGGACAGTGTCCTTAAGATCCCAAGGGAATAGTCCCTTATTAATTGCATGTTAGCAGTTAAGGGGGCCACACTCAATCTTTCTGCTTTTCGGGGGTTGTAACTTAGGGGAACATATAATCAAGGATGAATATTCAAATAGGGAATAGAATTTGACTTTATTATTCTGGAACAGTACTGACTCACTACATGAAGGGCTTCTGAATACTGGAGAAGGTGGCATAAGCTTGAAGTCAAAATAGGTCTTTCTCCTCCATTCCCCTCTTGAATTGAAAACAGTGTTCAGAGAATATTCAGTTTTACAACATTAACTTTGAATACCTGACTTTATTGAACATCATCAGCTATTTTATACTCTCACTTCCCCAACCTTAAATTTGTAAATGTATTTTTCAGGCTGTGTATGCATGTATGTGTATTTCCAACATAAAGGATTTATAACAGATACAGATTTTTAACTTGTCCTTAGGATTTCTGGAAACACACACACACAGTGTTTTCTATAATCTATCTGTCATGTATCTCCACAGGTAAGGTGACAACTTAAACCAACACAGACTTTTTGAGTCACAATTCTTTTTCTTAAAACTCTCAACATCATTGCATTATCTTCTAGTCTTTCATGCTATAGAAGAAAATTCCCAGACAGCCTTTTTCTTTCCTGTGTGGGTAACTTTTCCCCCTTGATTTCTAAAGGTTACATTTTCTTTGTTCTTGAATTTTCAATAAAATTGAAATAACATACCTAGGCATGAATTTTCAAACTTTGTGAATTTTATTGATCTGTATGTCCAAATTGTCCACTTAGAAAAATTTGAAGTATGCCGTATCATTTCATTGACTATTTCTTCTCCTGTGTCCATTCTTTAAAACATGACCCACCCTCCCCCCAAATTAAGTCATCTTCATACACAGAAACTGCAACTTGCATATATTACTGTCTTTCAACTATTATATAAGTTTACTTTTATCCTGTGGATCTTGGTGACTATCTCAATTTTGTCTTCCATACATACTGGATTTTTCTCTATCTTTATTTTCAATTTAGTAATTGTGTTATTCATCAGATGTACTTTTCTATCTTTAGATTTTTCACACTTCACATCTGCTTGCTTTAATTTCATAGATTAGACAGCTTTTATAACCCCCTCTTGAGTTTACATAAAATCTTTTTCAGATACAAAGTTTTATTGCTCTGAATATTTAGGGTATTTCTTTGTGGGGGCTGTTATACACTATATGTTTGCACAGGTTCCCTACTTTTCTGCTGTAGGAGAATCTAACAGGAACTTCCATTTACTAACACTGAACTTATTGTGAACAGTAGCTATTAGAACCTATATGGAACAAGTTTTCTGCTTCTTGCAACATGTATTTTGAGATAGTCAGTTCAGTTCAGTCGCTCAGTCATGTCCGACTCTTTGCAACCCCATGAACCACAGCACGCCAGGCATCCCTGTCCATCACCATCTCCCGGAGTTCACTCAGACTCACGTCCATCATGTCTGTGATGCCATCCAGCCATCTCATCCTGGGTCGTCCCCTTCTCCTGCCCCCAATCTCTCCCAGCATCAGAGTCTTTTCCAATGAATCAACTCTTCACATGAGGTGGCCAAAGTACTGGAGTTTCAGCTTCAGCATCATTCCTTCCAAAGAAATCCCAGGGTTGATCTCCTTCAGAATGGACTGGTTGGATCTCCTTGCAGTCCAAGGGACTCTCAAGAGTCTTCTCCAACACCACAATTCAAATGCATCAATTCTTCGGTGCTCAGCCTTCTTCACAGTCCAACTCTCACATCCATACATGACCACAGGAAAAACCATAGCCTTGACTAGATGGACCTTAGTCGGCAAGGTAGTCTCTGCTTTTGAATATACTATCTAGGTTGGTCATAACTTTTCTTCCAAGGAGTAAGTGTCTTTTAATTTCATGGCTGCAGTCACCATCTGCAGTGATTTTGGAGCCCCAAAAAATAAAGTCTGAGACTGTTTCTACCGTTTCCCCATCTATTTCCCATGAAGTGATGGGACCAGATGCCATGATCTTTGTTTTCTGAATGTTGAGCTTTAAGCCAACTTTTTCGCTCTCCTCTTTCACTTTCATCAAGAGGCTTTTTAGCTCCTCTTCACTTTCTGCCATAAGGGTGGTGTCATCTGCATATCACTGCCATTTCATTCGTTCACTCATGTCATAAAGATTGCATTCCTACAAGATCTCCAACATGGGCAATGAACATACAATGGATAACAAAGTAGGCTGCCTTATTGGCCACCTGCCCTATTAAAGAAAAAAGGAAAGAGAGAGAGAAACTCTGAAGGACCAAAACATCTCAAAGCAACAATAATGCCATTACTATTAGCACTGAAAGTTCTCTCCCTGCCAGACTGTGATATTCTTTAAAAAGACAAAGCAGAGGGAACAAGAAGTCAGGCACTCATTTTTCCCAAAATATGAGTATAGTTTTACTTCCTGCTGTTATTTTCATTGTTATGGTCACCTTTTATCATTGTTTTCTAAAGTCTGATGCTTGCCAGGGTCTTCCCTGAAAAAAAAAATACATATTGAAAGATAGAAATGGGAAGGAGACAGAGGAAATTCTTCTACTTTACTAATTATGGTACTATGTCTACGAGGGGCCTTGTGGAAGAGAGTTTCTCTGTCCTCTTAAAACTGTTAGAACAACAAGCTACCTTGTGTGCTACCTGTATTTCTAGGAAGTCATCTTACTGTTTAGCTGCTAAACAAAAAGCCAGCAGTTGAAAACTTAGCATTTTAGTAATTTCTGAAATAATAATTAAAGTAATATAGCTTCATCTCACCTCTAATGCAGTGAAATTAAAAGATGCTTGCTCCTTGGAAGAAAAGCTATGACAAACCTAGACAGGATATTAAAAAGTGGAGACATTACTTTGCCGACAAAGATCCATCTAGTCAAAGCTATGGTTTTACCAGCAGTCATGTATGAATGTGAGGGTTGGACTATAAAGAAATCTGAGTGCTAAAGAATTGATGCTTTTGAACAGTGGTGTTGGAGAAGACTCTTGAGAGTCCCTTGGATTTCAAGGAGATCAAACCAGTCAATCCTAAATGAAATCATTCCTGAATATTCATTAGAAGGACTGATGCTGAAGCTGAACCTCCAATTCTTTGTCCACCTGATGTGAAGAACTGACTCATTGGAAAAGACTCTGATGCTGGTAGGGATTGGGAGCAGGAGGAGAAGGGGGTGGCAAAGGATGAGATGGCTGGATGGCATCACTGACTTGATGGACATGAGTTTAAGTGAACTCCAGGAGCTGGTGATGGACAGGGAGGCCTGGCGAGCTGCGGTTCACGGGGTCGCAAAGAGTCGGACACAACTGAATGACTGAACTGAACTGAACCGAACCTCCAACTGTTACCAGAACTCAGAAGTTCCTATGATGTAGACTGGAACATGTCTAAGTATAAAGATGAGTAGTGTCATAGATGTGGAAAGTGAAAGTCAGCATGGGAACAAGCTCAGTGAACACCTCTGGGTGATTCTAAGAAAAAGTTACTGTTTCCTATTCAGAAAGTAACCTAGCGAGATGAGAATTTCCCACTGAGGAATTCAGACAGTGTAACAGACAAATACCTCCCCCTTCTTTTAAGTCATGAAGAATGAGGTAAAAGGGAATAAGCTTGGACCACATATTCTGTTGTTTTGTGGATGCAGAAGAAAGCAAATTTGACAACACTGGCTGGAACTAAGCCATCACAGAACACAAAATCTTGGAGCTGGAAGGGCCTTCAAATTTCATCCATTTCAACCTTGCAATATCCCTAGTATATGAAGGTTCAGCTTCTGCTTGAATCTATGATGAGAATACACTTATTAGGCCCCAAGTAGGTTTATTACAAAACAGGGTAGTGTTCATTCTTAGAAATTCATCAGCTCATAAATTGCATCCATGGTTCTTAATTACCTCTCAAGAGTCTCACTGAATAAATATAAACTTTTTTTAAAACTCATTAAGAACCTCTACTATCTACAGAGAGTTACATCATATCATCTTGAATTTTTCCTTCTTCAAACTAAATAAATATCCATTACTCTATCAACTTTTACTCATGACACAATGTTCTAATTCCTTTACATTTAAGTCATTTGTCTTTTTGCCTTTTAGTTTGTTAACCCTAAAGTCCTACCTTGTATCCTTGATGAGGATTGGAAAATGAGGCTATCACCAAACAACACAATGGAAAAGATTTTCAGGTAGTTGCTAATTTTAACATGTAGATCTTATTTACCCCATGAAATTATAAGCCACAAGGTTACTCTAATTACAGAAAATAATAATTTATTTAGTCATTTGTTTTAGCATTTCACCCAGAAAATAAAAATACCTTGCATTTCATTCCTTCCTCTTTCATCCACTTCTTACATTTATATCTTCTCTCTTAAAGGACTCCTTCTGTCACATGCAATTACCTTGAGAGGATAGTTGGGGAACATCATCTCCTAGCACCATTAAGAACCTACAGCGTTGCTTTTCATACTTGTACTTTGTCTCATTTTCTCCCTGTCTTCTTACAGTGTTACAGTCAATGCTTAACCCGTTTATACCGAAGAACAGGAATCATTCTTACATTCAGGAATGAAATAAATTATTCATTCAGCCAAGAAATATGATTAAGTATCTACTATATACAAGGCATTGCACTGGGCACTAAAAATCAATGGAGACACTAGCTTAGAGACTTCAACTCTGGATTTTTAATTGACAAAAATAGCTAGTGTTTACTGTACATTTCGCATATGTAAAAACTATGTTAAGTAACCACTTTCATGCCTTATAAATTCACCCTCATATAACTTCATGAATAATGTTATTTTAATTCTACAGATGAATAATCTGATGCTTAAAGTAGTTAGAAGTATGTCAATCTACCACAGTTCATTGGTGGAGTATTTATAAACTAAATTTAAGATCGTCCAATGTCAAACAAGGTCCAACATTTCCCCACCAGAATATAATAAATATGTTAAATTATTTAGGATATAACTTCAGCAGTCATTGTTACAACTCCCTCTTAATCTGCTCAGGTTTATATTTTCTTCAGTTATTCAAGTCTATTTAAGGTATTTACGAAAGTTCAGTTCAGTTCCTTCGCTCAGTCGTGTCCGACTCTTTGCAACCCCATGAATCACAGCACGCCAGACCTCCCTATCCATCATCAACTCCCGGGGATCACTCAGACTCATGTCCATCGAGTCGCTGATGCCATCCAGCCATCTCATCCTCTGTCGTGCCCTCCTCCTCCTGCTCCCAAATCCTCCCAACATCCAGGTCTTTTCCAATGAGTCAGTTCTTCCCATGAGGTGGCCAAAGTATTGGAATTTAAGCTTCAGCATCAGTCCTTCCAGTGAACACCCAGGACTGATCTTAAGAATGAACTGGCTGGATCTCCTTGCAGTCCAAGGGACTCTCAAGAGTCTTCTCCAACACCACAGTTCAAAAGCATCAATCCTTCGGCGCTCAGCCTTCTTCACAGTCCAACTCTCACATCCATACATGACTACTGGAAAAACCATAGCCTTGACTAAATGGACAAAGTAGATGGACTAGTTGGCAAAGTAATATCTCTGCTTTTCAAAATGGTATCTAGGTTGTTTATAACTCTCCTTCCAAGGAGTACGTGTCTTTTAAGTTCATGGCTGCAATAACCATCTGCAGTGATTTTGGAGCCCCCAAAAGTAAAGTCTGACACTGTTTCCACTGTTTCCTCATCTATTTCCCATGAAGTGATAGGTCAGATGCCACGATCTTAGTTTTCTGAGTGTTGAGCTTGAAGCCAATATTTTCACTCTCCTCTTTCACTTTCATCAAGAGGCTTTTTAGTTCCTCCTCACATTCTGCCACAAGGGTGCTGTCATCTGCATATATGAGGTTTTTGAGATTTCTCCTGGCAATGTTGATTCCAGCTTGTGCTTCTACCAGCCCAGCATTTCTCATGATGTACTCTGCATATAAGTTAAATAAGCAGGGTGACAATATACAGCCTTG
>SJYQ01000230.1:628730-675464 GCA_006410935.1 Redunca redunca | reverse complement strand
AAACGTGTGTTTGTATAAAAAACATATATAGAGAGATAGATGAGTCTCAGAGTGGATAGCCTCATCTATTGATTATTTTGATTTAAAGTTGCTAAAGAAGCAGCTGATGCAAGAAGGATGTTCTGAGTCTCCTCCTTTGTCCCCCTTAAAAGTGGGAAATAAATCTCTCAGATGAAAGGTATGCTTCCTGCATCTGGAGGTAAAAGGACTCCCTTATCATCATCAGAGAGAGGAGCCAACCAAGACTGGATAAACAAGCCTCCTTACTCTTTAATTTACTACCCCAAGCCCAAACTCTACCTAGGATTCTTCACTAATTAAGCAAACAAAGCCTAAGTTTGTTCCTTCTGTGAATTCCTCACAAACTGACTGTCTCATGGTCTAAAAGTATGAAAGCTGCCTGCTTTGGTCACTTCTCAAGTTCTATTTCTGCAAAGTTGTTGCTGAGCCATGAAAGACGCTGGGATTCTTGGCCTCCGGAGGAAAAGAATTCAAAGTCCAGGGCCAGACACAAGGCTTGCTTGCTCAGAACTTTTGTGCAGTAAAGTTTCATTAAAGTATAAAAGAGATAGAGAAAGCTTCTGACATAGACATCAGAAGGGGGCAGAAAGGGTACTCCCCCGCCTCCCCTAGTATTTAGCTGGATGTTATATAACTACTAGCAGTCTGCTAATTAGAGAAATGGCACCAGGTGAATAATACCGGGCCATAAATCAATTGACAGAAATCTTGAAAAAGGCAGAGATCCATATAAATATATAGTTTCATTAACATAGATTAGTAGAACAATGCATGAGTATAACATACTGGTTTGTCAAGTCTGTTCTGAGCCTAAATCTGAGCCTTCAGGCAGAACTGACTTGAAGATAGAGTCTAGGGTAAATGCATAGTACATTAACAAAGCTTAAGATAAACATTTCCATAAGAAAAATGCATTGGTTAGCTCAAGGTTTGAGATAAGTTAAGTTCAGGTGGAACCAGGTATCATTATGGCAACACAGAATTTAAGAGAAAACTCTTTTTAAATTTGTATAGAGAAGGGGAAAAAAAGGTAACACTAGTTGTTTCCTCCTGCCACTTGAGAGAGAGATAACACATGTCTGACACTTGCAGCCTATTTCCTCTGTTTGGAGGCCCCTAGCCTTCCTGCCTGTTACCCTCTCATTTCTAAGAGAACTCCATGCATATGAATTAAAATTTGTTTCTTTTTTTTTTGTTGTTAATCTCTCTTGTGTCAATTTTTATTATTAGTTCAGTCATAAGAACTAAAGAAAAGCAGAGAGGGAAATTTCCCCTTTCCTGAAAACATGTACCAAATATATAATATACAAAATAAATATCTAAAAACCTGATCTATATCAAATATATTATAGATAATTTGATGTATATATTAAGGGCTTGATAAAATGGATTTACTAGTTATTAAATACTCATCTATTTATCATTAGGTAAAAACTGATTAGGAGAAAAAGAGCCAATGCTTCTAAGATTAAAGAGAATAAAGAGACAGAGCTTTTAATATGTATGTATTCCAAGATCATATACTGCAATGGATAGAGTACTGGCTCTGGGCTCAACTGATCTGGGTTTGCCTTCAGGCTACAACTTTATAGCTCTGTGAATACATTCTAATCTGTGAAAGGGTGAAAATTCCTATTTTATGAGATGGTTATAAGGGTGAAATAAAATAATCCATGTAAAACTCCTTAGAGTTTCTCTGGTAGTTCAGTGGTAAAGAATTTGTCTACAATGCAGAAGACATGGGTTTGATCCCTGGGTCTGGAAGATCCCCTAGAGAAGGAAATGGCAACCCACTCCAGTATTCTTGCCTAAGAAATCCCATGGACAGAGGAGCCTGGCAAGCTACAGTCCATGTGGTCACAGAGTCGGACACAACTTAGCAACTAAAGAACAACTAGAACAAAACTCATGGTACAGTGTTTCAGATCACTTGCTAAGTCGTGTTTGATTCTGTGACCCCATGGACTGCAGCACGCCAGGCTTCCCTGTTCATCATCAACTCCTGGAGATTGCTCAAACTCACATCTATTGACTCGGTGATGCCATCAAAGCATCGTGCCCTCTGTTGTCTTCTTCTCTTCCTTCCTTTGATCTTTCCCAGCAAATGAGTCAGTTCTTCGCATTAGGTGGCCAAAGTATTGGAGCTTCAGCTTCAGCATTAGTCCTTCCAATGACTATTCAGGGCTGATTTCCTTTAGGACTGACGGGATGGATCTCCTCACGGTCCAAGGGACTCTCAAGAGTCTTCTCCAACACCACAGTTCAAAAGCATCAATTCTTCCATGCTCAGGTTTCTTTACAGTCCAACTCTCACATTCAAACATGACTACTGGGAAAACCATAGCTTTGACTAGATGGACCTTTGTTGGTAAAGTAATGCCTCTGCTTTTTAATATGCTGTCTAGGTTTGTCATAGCTTTTCTTCCAAGAAGCAAGTGCCTTTTAGTTTCATGGTTGAAGTCACCATCTGCAGTGATTTTGGAACCCAAGAAAATAAAGTCTGTCACTGTTTCCATTGTTTCCCCATCTATTTGCCATCAAGTGATGGGACTAGATGCTATGATCTTAGTTTCCTGAATGTTGAGTTTTAAGCCAGCTTTTTCACTCTCCTCTTTCACTTTCATCAAGAGGCAAGATCTTTAGTACAGTGTTTAGTTCATATTAACTAAGCATTCAATAAACCCTAGTCATTACTGCCAGCAGAGGATGATATGGTCTCCCAAAACTAAACATCAAACTTGCCTTTAGTATCCTTTCCTGACCTGTTCTCAGTTGAATTTCTGCACTTCTGATGAAACCAGTACCTTTAGGAAATGATTCACTCACACACAAGTTCCTGGCAATACTGGAACCTGTCTTACTCCATTAATTTCAAGAGGGAAAGTGACTTCGAGCTGAAGAGAAGCAGAGTGTAAAGTGCAACCTTCGAGCCTCAGGCTTAAGAGGCACTGTGGTTCTGAGACAGAGAGTGCTGGAATGCGGCAGGCAGTGGCTTAATTAGCTCTGGTAGAAAATGAGATGCTAATTGGTCTGCTCCTGCCAACCCTAGGGACTGACATTCTCCACTTCTTATCAGATGGTCTCTTGAGTCTAATTTCTTTGGAAGAGTTGCTGCTTATAACTTGCTCATACCAACAGGAATGTTACTGCTCAGAATTCCAGAGTTTGGTGCAGAGTTGGCTCAGTTCCCAGTTGTGAAGGGAGCAGAGTTTTTTACTGCCTGCATGTCAGCTGTTCAGCTTCTATCCCTTCCACTGTATTTCTTTCCCTCCAAACTGATCCTGTCCTGGAAGCTTCTTGATTAATTACTAACTCCCAGTTTAGGAAAGCTATGACAAAGCTTGACAGCATATTAAAAAGCAGAGACATTGCTTTGCCAACAAAGGTCCATCTCGTCAAGACTATGGTTTTTCCAAGAGTCATGTATGGATGTGAGAGTTGGACTATAAAGAAAGCTGAGCACTGAAGAGTTGATGCTTTTGAACTGTGGTGTTGGAGAAGACTCTTGATAGTCCCTTGGACTGCAAGGCGATCCAACCAGTCCATCCTAAAGGAGATCAGTCCTGGGTGTTCACTGGAAGGACTGAGGTTGAAGCTAAACTCCAATACTTTGGCCACCTGATGCAAAGAGCTGACTCATTTGAAAAGACCCTGATGCTGGGAAAGATTGAGGGCAGGAGGAGAAGGGGATGACAGAGGATGAGATGGTTGGATGGCATCACCAACTCAATGGACATGAGTTTGGGTAGGCTCTGGGAGTTGGTGATGGACAGGGAGGCCTGGTGTGCTGCAGTTCATGGGATCGCAAAGAGTCAGACACGAATGAGCCACTGAACTGGAACTGCAACTAGTTAGAGATCACTTTACAGTAATAGGGATAAGCCCAGGTTTCTCACAGTTAACAAACTTTTCTTGTGAAAATTCAAATTGTAATAGCAAAATCTAGCACAAGATGTGATGATTGCTAGGATTAGGAGTTTTCTAATCATTCAGCTATGTTAGGCCGCATAAAAATATATGGTAACCTTTATATGCCCACCTTCCTTTCCCCACAAGTATCTCCCTTTTAAAGCTGCACATCTATACTGCCTGGAAAGAGTTACTTATATAATAAGTTCCCCTGATCTCAGTCATTCCTGTTAGAAAGAGGAAGAGTTTATGACATAAGAAGGTAATATTTTAAAATATATTATTGTTTCTATTTCACATTTCCATGTGCTTGACAATTTTCCTGGGGAATCCAAAGCATCCAAGATGATGTTAGGCAATTAACTTGTTATAGCAATATTTGTAATAATGAAAGAATAAATAGTTAATAGTTTGCTTCTGACATTAATAACAGATGAAATTCTGGGCCTTTTGTTTCTTAAGGACATGATTCTATCACATACCATAGTCATCTTAAAAAAAATGATGATCTTCATAAACAACTGAAGATATAAAGGCATCACTGGTTATGATGACCACTGCAGGATGGATTTTGAGTAACAATACAAGACTTCTTGGAATTGGGAGTCTAACAGAATAAATAAGAATTCACAATTTTGATAACATTTCAACATTCTTAAGAGCTGGAAAAAATTATCCTAGGATTCAAATTATTTGCTCATATTTGTATTATCTGTTATATTATTTGTTCAAGAAGCTGGGGTAGGGGAAATGTTACATATTGTTGATGACTGTACTGCACAATTATTCTGGCCATTGCTTAATCTGAATTCAGGCCTAGTTTCAAAACTGATCCGTCTTGTTTAAAATACTGCATATAAGTCATTGACCCAAAGAGAATATATCGGCTGTACAAACATGATTGTCTTTTAGTCTGCTTTGTGCCCAGAAGTAGGCGGTGGATGGTGAAGACAAAGTATAGATGTGTTACAGATAAACAATAAGAGAGCACATGTCCTTTGCATGTTTGTTTAGTACAAAGACCCTGCTATACTACAGCCAATCTGTAGTAATGAGATTTTCTTTTTAAATTTATTTATTTATTTAGTTTGGAAGTGAGATACAGATTAGCTGAAAGGGTGGCCTTGTATCAGTACAGTTCTGTTCAGTCACTCAGTCATGTCTGACTCTTTGAGACCCCATGGACTGCAACACACCAGGCTTTTCTGTCCATTACCAATACCTGGAGCTTGCTCAAACTCATGTCCATTGAGTCAGTGATGCCATCCAACCATCTCTTTCTCTGTCATCTCCTTCTCCTTTCCCTGCTTTCAATTTTTCCCAGAATCAGGGTCTTTTCCAATGAATCAGTTGTTTGCATCAGATGGCCAGAGTATTGGAGCTTCAGCTTCATCATCAGTCCTTCCAATGAAGATTCAGGACTGATTTCCTTTATGATTGGCTTGATCTCCTTGCAAGCCAAAGGACTCTCAAGAGTCTTTTCCAACACCACAGTTCAAAAGCATCAATTCTTTGGTGCTCAGCTTTCTTTCCAACTCTCACATCCATACATGACTACTGGAAAAACCATAGTTTTGACTAGACAGACCTTTGTTGGCAAAGTAACATATCTGCTTTTGAATATGCTATCTAGGTTGGTCATAGTTTTTCTTCCAAGGAGCAAGGGTCTTTTAATTGCATGGCTGCAGTCACTCTCTGCAGTGGTTTTGGAGGCCCCAAAATAAAGTCTCTCACTGTTTTCATTGTTTCCCATCTATTTGTCATGAAGTGATGGGACCAGTGCCATGATCTTAGTTTTCTGAATGTTGAATTTTAAGCCAACATTTTCATGCTCCTCTTTCACTTTCGTCAAAAGGCTCTTTAGTTCTTCTTTGCTTTCTGCCATAAGGGTGGTGTCATCTGTGTATATGAGGTGATTGATATTTCTCCTGGCAGTCTTGTTTAGAGTTTGTGGTTCATCCAGCCTGCCATTTCGCATGATGTACTCTGCATAGAAGTACACACACATATATATGTGTGTATATATATAGCCTTGATGTACTCCTTCCCCAATTTGGAACAAGTCTGTTGTTCCATGTCCAGTACTAACTGTTGCCTCTTGACCTCCATACAGATTTCCCAGGAGACAGGTCAGGTGGTCTGGTATTCCAAACTCTTGAAGAATTTTCCACAGTTTGTTGTGATCCACACAGTCAAAGGCTTTGGCATAGTCAATAAAGCAGATGTTTTTCTGAAACTTGCTTGGTTTTTGATGATCCAACTGATGTTGACAATTTGATCTCTGGTTCCTTGCCTTTTCTAAATCCAGCTTGAACATCTGGAATTTCATGATTCATGTACTGTTGAAGGCTGGCTTGGAGAACTTTGAGCATTACTTTGCTATCATGTGAAATGAGTGCAATTGTGAGGTAGTATGAACATTCTTTGGCATTGAAATGAAAATTGATCTCTTCCAGTCCTGTGGCCCTGCTGAGTTTTCAAATTTGCTGGCATTTTGAGTGTAGCACTTTCATAGCATCATCTTTTAGGAGTTGAAGTAGCTCAACTGGAATTCCAACACCTCCAGTAGCTTTGTTCCTAGTTATGCTTCCTAAGGCCCACTTGACTTCACATTCCAGGATGTCTGGTTGTAGGTGAGTGATCACAACATCATAGTTATCTTGGTCATGAAGATCTTTTTTGTATAGCTCATCTGTGTATTCTTGCCACCTCTTTTTAACATCTTCTGCTTTCGTTAGGTCCATACCATTTTTGTCCTTTATTGTGCTCATCTTTGCATGAAATGTTCCCTTGGTATCTCTAATTTTCTTGAAGAGATCTCTAGTCTTTCCCACTCTATTGTTTTCCTCTCTTTCTTTGCATTGATCCCTGAGGATGTCTTTCTTGTTTCTCCTTGCCATTCTTTGGAACTCTGAATTCAATTGGGTATATCTTTCCTTTTCTCCTTTGCCTTTAGCTTCTCTTCTTCTTCTTTTTTTTTTTTTTTTGCATACTATACAGCCTAGTATGCTGCTGCTGCTAAACTGCTTCAGTCGTGTCCAACTCTGTGCAACCCATAGACAGCAGCCCACCAGGATCCCCCATCCCTGGGATTCTTCAGGCAAGAATACTGGAGTGGATTTCCATTTCCTTCTCCAATGCATGAAAGTGAAAAGTGAAAGTGAAGTCGTTCCGTTGTGTTCGCCTCTTAGCGACCCCATGGACTGCAGCCTTCCAGGCTACTTTGTCCATGGGACTTTCCAGGCAAGAGCATTGGAGTGGGTTGCCATTGCCTTCATCGATGTCCTAGTATACTGGGACAGAAACTAGGAGCCTCGTGCAGGTGCTGCTGCTTTGTGGAAAGGAGAAATTCTTCGATAATCTCAAGGATTTCATTCCTAGTTGACTTCTATTTCTTTCCTATCTTCAACATTTTCCTATGTATTATTTAGGTCTTACCTTATATAGTAAATGCAAAAGTGGTTGTCCCTGACTCCTGGATATAAGAAATCTAATAACTCATTACAACACAATCTTGTTTTAATTCTTTACTTGACACTCCCTTTCATCTAATATTTTCTTGTGTGTTTGATTACTTATCTTCTGTCCACAGTTCCTAGAACAGCAGCTCCACAAAGAGGGGAAACTTAACTGCTCATTGTTTTGTGCCCTTCTCAACCTATCTGTAACCAAAGTCATGGCTGGATTAGCTCTTGTGATTCTTTTATGACTGCAAGACACCCTTCAGCAACCCACCAGAAAACTGGAAAAAAGGTTTATTGCTTATATGTCCTGGAAATTACATGGCTTATCTGGGGCCACATAGAGAGATCATGGGTACAGAGATAGTGAAAAAGAGTGTGAGTGCCTGGGATTCTACTTTTATTAGAGGTGAAGGTAGGATCCTAGGGTTTGATGGATTCACTCTTTATTGGTGAATTTAAAACATAACAGTGTAATTTAAAGAGCAGAAAAGGTGGGGGTGGGGGGGGAGGATGTTGCTCAAACAATTAGTTAATGGAACCTACAAAGATCTCTAAAACAAAGGAGTTGGTGGTAGAGTGGGAGGGGATAGGAGAAAGTGTGTGGCCTGCCTCCATCTAGTCCTATAACTGGCAATGAGTTTATTTGAGATAGCCATCTTTGAAGTAATCCAAGTAATCAAAGCTTAAGTCAGGCAGTTAAAAAAGATAAAACCCAACTGTCAGGGTTTACACTATGCTCATGTATACCATGGGATCTTAAGTCCATGTAACTGTGCTTGCCATAGTAGGAGCACCAATAAATATTCCCTGAATACATATGATCCAAAAGATGAGCCTTGCAACTCAAGGGAGAAAGACACAGAAAGAACAGTCTGCTCACTTTCCCATTTCTCCGAAGCTAACTTTCTGTAATTCCATCCCTTACAATTCCCTATGTCATTAGTTACGTTTGGCCTCTGCTGTTTCAAATCAAAATGATGCTGAAGCAAGAACTTGCCTTTTCTAAGACTCAGTTGCTTCTATGTGAGAAGTTTGCCTTTTAGAAACTTCCATGTTAGTCTGTATTTGGTTCACCTTCCCAGGGAGCCTATCAGCCTTAGGGTTAGTAAGGTGATGTGCCCAAACCCACACATTCTGCATGATGCAAAGCCCCTTTACTCCTAGTTTAGCATATTTTCATATTTTCATGTTGCTGGTCCCATTCATACTGAATTATAATGAGCCCTCTTCTATTTTAATGAGTATGCTAATGTGTTAGTGTTGGTCTCAGCCTGACCTTGTATATGTTTGTCTTTGCTGTTCTGTTTCTATTTAAACTGAAAGCTCTTGGGAGTAGGAAAAGATGCCAATTTAACCACCCCATTGCCTCGTGCTCCTGGAAGCTTAGCAAACACTATCTGGTGATGATAATGATGATAGACTAGGCATAATAACATTCTTCTTTCTCTCTAGGGAGGCTGTGTGGTTGCTTTATTTTGCATTTTTTGTTCCTCAAGAGATAGGTACTGCAGAAGTTTTGTAAAGGTCAGAAAATGGAAGCAGTATGTTTCATCAACAACTTTTTTTGACAAAAATTCTGAACTGTCCCCAAATTTGCAAAGAAAAACAAAAGTGTGAAACCCAGAGATAGTGTGGAGTGGAGCTGTCACTTTTATATTTATTTTCCAGGACACTCCTGAGTGTGGCAAATATAAATGGTAAATGTCACGTTTCATTTTAAGGAGAGCAGGTGTCACTTGAGGCAGGGGAATTGAATGGATGTGCAAGATGAAGGAAAAAAAAAAAAAGACAGTAACAGAGGAATGGAACCTGAGGAGGTAGTTGATTCTGAGCCTAACACAAGTTACTGTTGGTGAGGAAGAAATTTTCCTCTACTTTTCTAGGTTCTTCTGGCGTTCTAAGAAATAAATTGTACCATAAGGCAGATTAACAAGAGAAAATCAAACAAAAACTGATAACATTTATAATGGAAGAGACTCAGGATAACTGAATAACTCACCAAAATGGCCAAAGTCCTCATAAATATCATCTAAAGCTAAAGACAAAAGAGGGTAGTGGTTTGGGACCTCAAAGGGGAGGAAGGCAATTCATATGAGGACAGGCTTCCCTGGGCTCAGGTGGTAAAGAGTCTGTCTGCAATGCAGGAGACCTGGGTTTGATCTCTGGGTCAAGAAGATCCCCTGGAGAAGGGCATGGCAACCCACTCCAGTATTCTTGCCTGAGGAATCCCATGGATAGAGGAGTGTGGAAGACTACAGTCTATGGTGTTGCAAAGAATCAGACACGCTGAGCCACTAACACACAACACACACAGAAAATAAAATATTTGATAAATAAAGATTTGCCGGGCCCCGCAGAGACAATAGGACAAACAGTAGACTCTGATCTCTAGGCCCTGCTTAAATTTCTTCACCATACCTAGAATATATTCTTTGCATCTATCTCTGATGATAGCTCTATTACTGAAACAGAACCTTTATCTAAGTTCTTTAGGAAGCTAAGGGAAAGTAAAATAAAAAAGACTTCCTGATGTGTATGTGTCCTAAAAATAATCAACCTAAATTAAATCTCATGCCAAAGAGACACATTTTGAGGTGGCAAAATTTGTTCCTCTATGGTAGAAATTCACAATGAAAATAAAGAATTTATCTAACTTGGAGAAAAATTAGAGTAGCTGAATTCCCACAGTCCACTTAAAGAAATTATAAATTGCATAGCTATAGTGGTGACGTTTTTGAGTCAGACTATATTGACGTCAAGGCTGTATATTGTCATCCTGCTTATTTAACTTCTATGCAGAGTACATCATGAGAAACTCTGGGCTAGAAGAAGCACAAGCTGGAATCAAGATTGCCAGGAGAAATATCAATAACCTCAGATATGCAGATGACACCACCCTTATGGAAGAAAGTGAAGAGGAACTCAAAAGCCTCTTGATGAAAGTGAAAGAGGAGAGTGAAAAAGTTGGCTTAAAGCTCAACATTCAGAAAACAAAGATCATGGCATCTGGTCCCATCACTTCATGGGAAATAGATGGGGAAACAGTGGAAACAGTGGCAGACTTTATTTTGGGGGGCTCCAAAATCATTGCAGATGGTGACTGCAGCCATGAAATTAAAAGACACTTACTCCTTGGAAGGAAAGTTATGACCAACCTAGATAGCAAATTCAAAAGCAGAGACATTACTTTGCTGACTAAGGTCTATCTAGTCAAGGCTATGGCTTTTCCAGTGGTCATGTATGGATGTGAGAGATGGACTGTGAAGAAAGCTGAGCACCAAAGAATTGATGCTTTTGAACTGTAGTGTTGGAGAAGACTCTTGAGAGTCCCTTGGACTGCAAGGAGATCAAACCAGTCCATTCTGAAGGATATCAGCCCTGGGATTTCTTTGGAAGGAATGATGCTAAAGCTGAAACTCCAGTACTTTGGCCACCTCATGCGAAGAGTTGACTCATTGGAGAAGATTCTGATGCTGGGAGGGATTGGGGGCAGGAGGAGAAGGAGACGACATAGGATGAGATGGCTGGATGGCATCATTGACTCGATGGATGTGAGTCTGAGTGAACTCTAAGAGTTGGTGAAGGATAGGGAGTCCTGGCGTGCTGCGATACATGGGGTCGCGAAGAGTTGGACATGACTGAGTGACTGAACTGACTAACTGACTGATATTGACTGGTGTTCCAGCACCAACAATTTCTAGCTAATATCAATTACTTAGAGTTGTTGTAAAAAGAAATGCATGCTCAACTCTTCAAATAATGCCTTTCTCATTGTTCAGTTCAGTTCAGTCGCTCAGTCGTGTCCAACTCTTTGCAACCCCATGGACTGCAGCACACCAGGCCTCCCTGTAGATTACCAACTCTTGGAGTTTACCCAAACTCATGTCCATTGAGTTGGTGATGCCATTCAACCATCTCATCCTCTGTCATCCCCTTCTCCTCCTGCCCTCAATCTTTCCCAGCATCAGGGTCTTTTCAAATTAGTCAGCTCTTTGCATCAGGTGGCCAAAATATTGGAGTTTCAGCTTCAACCTCAGTCCTTCCAGTGAACACCCAGGACTGATCTTCTTTAGGATGGACTGGTTGGATCTCCTTGCAGTCCAAGGGACTCTCAAGAGTCTTCTCCAACACCACAGTTCAAAAGCATCAACTCTTCAGCACTCAGCTTTCTTTATAGTCCAACTCTCACATCCATGCATGACTACCGGAAAAACCATAGCCTTGACTAGACGGACCTTTGTTGGCAAAGTAATGTCTATACTTTTTAATATGCTGCCTAGGTTGGTCATAACTCTCCTTCCCAGGAGTAAGCATCTGTTAATTTCATGGCTGCAATCACCATCTGCAGTGATTTTGGAGCACAGAAAAATAAAGTAAGCCACTGTTTCCACTAGTTCTTCACCTATTTTCCATAAAGGGATGGGACTGGATGCCATGATCTTCGTTTTCTGAATGTTGAGCTTTAAGCCAACTTTTTCACTCTCCTCTTTCACTTTCATCAAGAGGCTCTTTAGTTCTTCTTCACTTCTGTTATAAGGGTGGTGTCATCTGCATATTGCCATTGTAGGCACTCAGTAAAAGTTATTACCATACTGTGAACAACAACACAACAAAAATAATGAATCTCAATCTTCACCAAGTTGCACAGTGGTTAAGTGATGCAATCCTTTGCAATAGCATACTAACAATGCACCCTGAAAGGACTTTAGGATGAAAAATACCAGAAAGAAGACCTCTGCGCTTTGGACAAATGCATCTCTCTGGAGTTAGGTGCATATCTCAGGGAGAATTTCAGTGAATCCAGATTCCTGTATCTTTCCATACATAGAAAAGTACTAAAATCTTTAAGCTGAGTTATCTGTTCTTTGTGATTAACAGTAATATTTATTTTGTTTACCAAGATGCATGCTTGACTATATTTGACTATGGCTATAGTTTTTCCTGTGGTCATGTATGGATGTGAGAGTTGGACTGTGAAGAAGGCTGAGTGCCGAAGAATTGATGCTTTTGAATTGTGGGGATGGAGAAGACTCTTGAGAGTCCCTTGGACTGCAAGGAGATCCAACCAGTCCATTCTGAAGGAGATCAGCCCTGGGATTTCTTTGGAAGGAATGATGCTGAAGCTGAAACTCCAGTACTTTGGCCACCTGATGAGAAGAGTTGACTCATTGGAAAAGACTCTGATGCTGGGAGGGATTGGGGGCAGGAGGAGAAGGGGACGACAGAGGATGAGCGGGCTGAATGGCATCACTGACTTGATGGACGTGAGTCTGAGTGAACTCCAGGAGTTTGTGATGGACAGGGAAGCCTGGCGTGCTGCAATTCATGGGGTCACAAAGAGTTGGACATGACTGAGCGGCTGAACTGAACTGAATCTCCCAGAAAAAAAAAAAAAAAAAGATAAATATAGATATAGATACCAGCTCTTCCCCTGCCTCTTCAGAGCAGTTTACTCAGAGCTACTAACTGGTTGACTCCTACAGTCCTCAGTATGATCCTGAAAAAATTTTAAACTCACAACTCAATGTTGTGCTTTTCATCATGCTTACCATATTCTTTATATTTAAGGCTTCATTCCTGTGAGCAGAATGACAGTGTTTTCCTCTGTCATTCTTGATGACAGTGTTTTCCTCTGTCATTCTTGATGACAGTATGACTGAAACATTTGGGTGGCTGAAATTTCTAAAAATGTTCACTTCTATGAGTTGAGACACTATAGGATTACAAATATATGATATCAGATTAAGAGATAATCACCAGTTAACACAGTCATTACTCCATTTATTCTACCAACTACTGATAGTCTGAGGGACCCAAAGCGATTAGGGAAGAGAAAATATGAATGTATAAGGCAGACACTGGCTAGCTGTTCACACATCCACTTATGTTCCTGGGCACACAGATGCTCTTTATGCCCCAAGCCTGGACCAAACGCTATACCCAGTATTCTTCCCCTTACTTGATAAATGAGCACAGAGACACCAAAACCTGCACGCTGAAGAATGACAAAGTTCAAGCCACTGATAACACTTTGAAATTATTAAAAGATGAGAAGCAAATTCCTCATGTGTTAAAACGATTGTATATTTGGGGGTTTATTTATTACAAAAGCTAACATTAAGTTAACTGATAGAATATACATATGTGTATTTCTACGTGTGTAGAGTTTAGAGAACGGGGCATCACGGGAGATAGAGAAGATCTGGAGCAAAAAAGCCATAAAGTAAAACATTGTTAAATTAGAGGGAGAGCAATTCATGAGACTCAGTATTTGTGATGCCATTTGTAAGTTTTGGAGCCCCAGAGTTGACCCTTTGAGGTTCAAAAATTAGCTGAGACTCACAGAAGTCACTAAAAGTTGCTATGGTCACAGTTACAATTTATCACAGCTAAAGATACAGATCAAAATTAGCAAGAGAGGCGGCCCACATTACAGATTGTAAGAAACTTCCAAAAGCAGAGCTTCTAGTAGTTCTTTCCCAAAGGAGTCATGGATAATATTACTTTCCAGGTATGGATGTGTGACAATATGCTGACACACTTATGCTGACAACTAGGGATGCTTACCATAGCCTGAGTGCAGAATTTTTAATGAGCTCCATTTTGTAAGTGTGATTGACCTCCCACATGGCTGATCGCATTTTCTAGGCCCTCAGAGGTGACATGATGTGACCCAAAGCTACCCACTCCCATATCCTTGGGCTTCCCTTGTGGCTCAGGTCGTAAAGAATCTGCCTGTAATGTGGGAGACCTGGGTTTAATCCTTGGGTTGGGAAGATCTCCTGGAGAAGGGAGAGGCTACCCACTCCAGTATTCAGGCCTGGAGAATTCCATGGACTCTATAGTCCATGGGGAGACAAAGAGTCAAACACGACTTTCACTTTCAAAGCTCCCATTTGTATATCACACTGCTAAACTATCTGGAATGATACCATCCACCAGGCAAACAAAAATCTCCAAGAATTTAAAGATTATCTCCCAGAAATTTAAGGCAAAATTGAGCTATCTTTTGGGTAAGGTTAAATGAAATAAAAAAGATGCTTGCTCCCTGGAAGAAAAGCTATGGCAAACCTAGATAGCATATTAAAAAGCAGAGACATTACTTTGCTTACAAAGGTTCATATAGTTAAAGCTATGGTTTCCCAGTAGTCATGTATGATTATGAGAGTTGGACCATAAAGGCTGAACACGGAAGAATTGATGCTTTTGAACTGTGGTGTTGGAAAATATGCTTGAGAGTCCCTTGGACAATAAGGAGATCAAACTAGCCAATCCTAAAGGAAATCAGTCCTGAATAATCAACAGAAGGACTGATGCTGCACCTGAAGCTCCAATACTTTGGGCACCTGATGTGAAGAACTGACTCATTGGAAAACACCCTGATGCTGGGAAAGATGGAAAGAAGGAAGAGAAGTGGACAACAGAGGATGAGATGGTTCGATGGCATCACCAACTCAATGGACATGAGTTTGAGCAAGCTCTGTGAGATGGTGAAGGACAGGGAAGCCTGGCCTGCTGCAGTCTAGGGGGTCACAAAGAATTGGACGTGACTGAGGGACTAACCAAGAACAACCTATTCTTTACTATAGAAAGCCTTTTTGCAATTCCTGTGACATCAAAGAGAGCAAACAGGTATAAATCCTTCACACAAAGAAAACAATTTGTTACTGAAACCTCACAGGATGCTGTGAGGATCCTGGGCATGGAAGTCTTTCTGTGTTTCCCATTTCTTGTTAGTAGGAAATAGGCTTCAGCCTCCTTGACCTTCCCTGATTTCCAAAGGGCAAATTCAAATGTTAATCAGGGAAGGGAAAGGATACAGAGAAAAGGAGGAGCAATCAAGAAACAAAAGCGCAGCCACGGGCAAGGTACTGGCTCTGCCTCAAGGAATACACATAACAGTATCTTTGAGCTCTTCTACAGAACCAGTATCCCCCCAAAAATGAAGATATTAACTACTCGATGAAGCGTTCATTCCAGACAAGGTCACAGTTTGATGGCCTCAAGGCCACCTGAGGCCAGATCAAAAGAGTACAGGATCTGAACACACCCTGATCCTTATCAGCAACCCTGTCCTTGAATCATTGCTATAAAACTCCTCACCAAATTCCCTCCTACCCAAGTTGGGACACACAGTTTTTGAGGATACAAGCCTTCTGTTTCTCCTTTTGCCTGGAAAGCAATAAAGTTATTCTTTCTATTAATACTTCGCCCCAAACTCTGTCTCTGAGATTCAATTCAGCACTGGTGCACAGAGGCCAAGTTTTTAGCATCATTATTAATAGCCAATCAGACACACTCACACAGATTTTTATAGATTTGGCAACTGTAGGGTAAAATAATTGAATGAGGTTCACCCCTCAGGCCACATAATCCTAAACAACCTGTTTTTCATGTACCTATATAAATGAAGAAGTGCCTTTTTCTAATTCATATGCTGTGAGGAGGCAGATAAATTGGCTTTCCCCCTCTTAATCCCACAAAGGTACTGCATGTATGAGAGGCAGCCTTGCATATGTAGTTGAGACAGTGTAAAAAAAATGTTTTTATATAATTTCAGTCCACACAGAGCCAACTTTTATGGACATCAGTGCTCATTTTTGCTCTCTGACCTTATTTTCCATTTTTCACTCACTGAAATTCACCTGGGACCCTTGCCTCAGACCCTGGCTTCTTTCTGGGAAGCAGAAAAACATCTTTTATCTCCATGCAGCTGCTGCTACTGCTGCTAAGTCACATCAGTCGTGACCGACTCTGTGCGACCCCACAGACGGCAGCCCACCAGGCTCCCATCCCTGGGATTCCCCAGGCAAGAACACTGGAGTGGGCTGCCATTTCCTTCTCCAATGCATGAAAGTGAAAAGTGAAAGTGAAGTCACTCAGTCGTGTCCGAGTCTTTGCAACCCCATGAACTGTAGCCTACTAGGTTTCTCCGTCCATGGGATTTCCCAGACAAGAGTACTGGAGTGGGTTGTCTTTATCTCCTTTATCTCCACAGAATGAGATAAAATTCTTACTTATTTTCCAGAGTAACAATGTACAAGAAAAAGCAGTTTCTGGCTTTGGTTTCATCTGATAGTATGCAATTTCAATGTGTCAGAATGTCAGAACAAATTATTTGTTCTTTGGTTAGTCTCAGGTAAAACCATCTGAGTGAAAGTGAAGGTCGCTCAGTTGTATCCGATTCTTTGCAATCCCATCGACTATATGTTCATGGAATTCTCCAGGTCAGAATACTGGAGTGGGTAGCCTTTCCCTTCTCCAAGAGATGTTCCCAACCCAGGGACTGAACCCAGGTTTCTCACACTGCAGGCAGATTGTTTACCAGTGACCACGAGGGAAGCTGAAGAATACTGGAGTGGGTACCCTATCCCTTTTCCAGCAGACGTTTCTGACCAAGGAATTGACTGGGGTCTCCTGCATTGCAGGTGGATTCTTTACCAACTGAGTTATCATCTCTGTGCTATACAGTAGGTCTTTGTTGGGCATCTATTTTATATATGGTATATATAACATACCCAACCTGTCAATTTTCTAACCTCTTATTTTCTCATTACACTTTCTATGGAGAGGATCTATTGACAGGCATATTTTACAGTATTTTGTTCTTGTTGTTTTTTAAACTGCTTTGAGGTTGATATATAACTTGAAATTGAATGACTCTTGAGCAATGAAGAAAAGATTAGAAGTGAACAGAACCAACGGAATATAAGTAAAACTTTCCACTCTTCCAAGTGGTCATGTATGGATGTGAGAGTTGGACTGTGAAGAAAGCTGAGCGCAAAGAATTGATGCTTTTGAACTGTGGTGTTGGAGAAGACTCCTGAGGGTCCTGTGGACTGCAAGGAGATCCAACCAGTCCATCCTAAAGGAGATCAGTCCTGGGTGTTCTTTGGAAGGAATGATGCTAAAGCTGAAACTCCAGTACTTTGGCCACCTCATGCGAAGAGTTGACTCACTGGAAAAAACTCTGATGCTGGGAGGGATGGGGGCAGGAGGAAAAGGAGACGACAGAGGATGAGATGGCTGGATGGCATCACCAACTCTATGGATGTGAATCTGAGTGAACTCAGGGACTTGGTGAAAGAGCAATATTGCATAGGAACCTGGAATGTCAGGTCCATGAATCAAGGCAAATTGGAAGTGGTCAAACAAGAGATGGCAAGGGTGAACATCGACATTCTAGGAATCAGCGAACTAAAATGGACTGGAATGGGTGAATTTAACTCAGATGACCATTAAATCTACTACTGCGGGCAGGAATCCCTCAGAAGAAAAGGAGTAGCCATCATGGTCAACAGAAGAGTCCGAAATGCAGTACTTGGATACAATCTCAAAAACGACAGAGTGATCTCTGTTAGTCTCCAAAGCAAAGCATTCAATATCACAGTTATTCAAGTTTATGCCCAAACCAGTAACACTGAGGAAACTGAAGTTGAACGGTTTTATGAAGACCTACAAGATCTTTTAGAACTAACACCCAAAAAAGATGTCCTTTTCNCTTAAATTGAAGAAAGTAGGGAAAACCGCTAGAACATTCAGGTATGACCTAAATCAAATCCCTTATGATTATACAGTGGAAGTGAGAAATAGATTTAAGGGACTAGATCTGATAGATAGAGTGCCTGATGAACTACGGAATGAGGTTCGTGACATTGTACAGGAGACAGGGATCAAGACCATCCCCATGGAAAAGAAATGCAAAAAAGCAAAATGGCTGTCTGGGGAGGCCTTGCTAATAGCTGTGTAAAGAAGAGAGGCAAAAAGCGAAGGAGAAAAGGAAAGATATAAGCATCTGAATGCAGAGTTCCAAAGAATAGCAAGAAGAGATAAGAAAGCCTTCTCCAGCGATCAATGTAAAGAAATAGAGGAAAACAACAGAATGTGAAAGACTAGAGATCTCTTTAAGAAAATTAGAGATACCAAGGGAATATTTCATGCAAAAATGGTCTCGATAAAGGACAGAAATGGTATGGACCTAACAGAAGCAGAAGATATGAAGAGGAGGTGGCAAGAATACACGGAAGAACTGTACAAAAAAGATCTTCACGACCCAGACAATCATGATGATGTGATTCCTTATCTAGAGCCAGACATCCTGAAATGTGAAGTCAAGTGGGCCTTAGAAAGCATCACTACGAACAAAGCTAGTGGAGGTGATGGAATTCCAGTTGAGCCCTTTCAAATCCTGAAAGATGATGCTTTGAAAGCTGCACTCAATATGCCAGCAAGTTTGGAAAACTAGCAGTGGCCCCAGGACTGGAAAAGGTCAGTTTTCATTCCAATTCCAAAGAAAGGCAATGCCAAAGAATGCCCAAACTACCGCACAATTGCACTTATCTCACATGCTAGTAAAGTAATGCTCAAAATTCTCCAAGCCAGGCTTCAGTAGTACATGAACCGTGAACTCCGTGATGTTCAAGCTGGTTTTAGGAAAGGCAGAGGAACCAGAGATCAAATTGCCAACATCCACTGAATCATGGAAAAAGCAAGAGAGTTCCAGAAAAACATCTATTTCTGCTTTATTGACTAGGCCAAAGCCTTTGACTGTGTGGATCACAATAAAGTGTGGAAAATTGTCAAAGAGATGGGAATACCAGACCACCTGACCTGCCTGTTGAGAAATCTGTATGCAGGTCAGGAAGCAACAGTTGGAACTGGACATGGAACAACAGACTGGTTCCAAATAGGAAAAGGAGTACGTCAAGGCTGTATATTGTCACCCTGCTTATTTAACTTCTATGCAGAGTATATCATGAGAAACGCTGGGCTGGAAGAAACACAAGCTGGAATCAAGATTGCCAGGAGAAATATCAATAACCTCAAGATATGCAGATGACACCACCCTTATGGCAGAAAGTGAAGAGGAGCTAAAAAGCCTCTTGATGAAAGTGAAAGAGGAGAGTGAAAAAGTTGGCTTGAAGCTCAACATTCAGAAAACAAAGATCATGGCATCCGGTCCCATCACTTCATGGGAAATAGATGGGGGAACGGTAGAAACAGTGTCAGACTTTAGTTTTTTGGGCTCCAAAATCAATGCAGATGGTGACTGCAGCCATGAAATTAAAAGACGCTTACTCCTTGGAAGAAAAGTTATAACCAACCTAGATAGTATATTCAAAAGCAGAGACATTACTTTGCCACCTAAGGTCCGTCTAGTCAAGGCTATGGTTTTTCCACTGGTCATGTATGGATGTGAGAGTTGGACTGTGAAGAAGGCTGAGCGCCGAAGAATTGATGTGTTGAACCGTGGTGTTGGAGAAGACTCTTGAGAGTCCCTTGGACTGCAAGGAGATCCAACCAGTCTATTCTGAAGGAGATCAATCCTGGGATTTCTTTGGAAGGAATGATGCTGAGGCTGAAACTCCAGTACTTTGGACACCTGATGCAAAGAGTTGATTCATTGGAAAAGACTCTGATGCTGGGAGGGATTAGGGGCAGGAGGAGAAGGGGACGGCCCAGGATGAGATGGCTGGACGGTATCACGGACACGATGGACGTGAGTCTGAGTGAAGTCCGGGAGATGGTGATGTACAGGGAGGCCTGGCGTGCTGCGGTTCGTGGGGTCGCAGAGTCGGACACGACTGAGCGACTGAACTGAACTGAACTGAAGTGTGTAATGGTCCTCTCAACTGCTCCCTTGACATCTCAATTTTCCTGTCCTTGATAATGCTACTACCATGGCTTGTTGTGCTTCTGTAGTTGGTTCTCCTGCCTCAGGACACAGTAGCTGTAATCAAGGCCCCATATTTATGACAATTGAGTTAGCTGAGCCAGGAATATGTATATTATATATACAATATATAAAATAGACAGCCAACAAGCACCTACTATCGCACAGAGAATTCTGCATTGGCAGGCAGGTTCTTTACCACTAACACCACTGGGGAATCACATAATATCCTATACAGAAAAAGAATCTAAAAAGGAACGTGTGTGTGTGTGTGTGTGTGTATGTGGAATACAGAATCACTTTGCTGTAAAACTGAAACTAATAAAACATTGTAAATCTACTCTAATATAAAATAAAAATTAAATTAAAAAAGAAAATGCAGTGATGATAAATGAGCTCATTTCTGTCATAATTCACAGGTGACTTAACAGGGTGGCCTATATGGTTATTGGGAGACAAAAAAAGAGGTGATCTTTGTGTGCCCAACACCTTCAACTTGGCCAGTCCCACAAGACTGAAACTTACATGCCTTTCAAATTAGGGAGTCAGTGAGTGAGCCATTTGTTTCTGATCTGTTATATGGAAGATTTTAACAGGGAAAGAAATTGTTCTCTCAATTAAAATAAAGGTTCTCCTGATAAGTCATAGAATATGAATGCTATAGCTACTTTTACTACTATTTAATAATTTTTAAAAATCTAGTATTTGCAAATCATTTAGAATTCTAAGTTACCTAAATATGACCAAAGATTTGAATAAACAAATCCCTCAATATACCAAATTCATATTCAATGATACTTTTAAAAAATCATGCTTAACCCCTCTATCGTACCTTCTCCAAGTGAATGTGAGTTTATAAGCATGGAGACTTCATCTTTTACATGTACTGGTTGTTTTCTTTAAAAACCTTTGTGTGCTTAACCAGAATGACTCAAGATATTACAGAAGAAAGACAATTTTCAAACTGTTAAGCACATCATTTTCATACAAATAAAGAGTAAATATACACCAAAATTTAATTTGTGTATTAATGAGAGAACAGGCAGAATGTAAGAGATGATGTAGAAAGGATTTGAAAAAGTGGCATACATGCATAGTGGGGAAAGGACTGTTGAAATAAGATTGCAGTACTGGAAAACATCCTGCAAAACAACAAACCATGATCTTTGGGATTATCATCTCTATTGGAGAGGAAAACAATTATTTGACATCAGTTTCTACAAGTTAATGGCTATCTTAAGAGGGCTGTAAAGAACATCCAACCTCTGACCATTAGCCAAAGTTACATTTTCTAGCAGCACCAGATATCACTCAGATGGGCTTACTAGAAAATAATCTAGCATCATACTGAAGTCACACAATCAACATTTTGATTTTTTTCAAATTTTGGATAATTTTCCTACAAGGAGATAGCTCAAGAATAAGTTGAATTGATTGATCTTGCTAACTGCAAATGGAGTTTCTGAGATAACAGAGGGGCCTCATTGATTTTCAATTCTTCCATGCTGATAAATAATGAAAATATAAAATTTTAATTACTATTAACAAAAATAATCTCAAATATCTGTAGATTTGCCATGGGGCACCAAACATGTTAGAAGCTCAGGCAGACATATCTAGGAAAAGACATAAATTAAATTGCTTATAATGCATAAATAGAAGTAGGGAACAGTTTAGTTCATAAAATTAAATAAGTGGTAAATGTAGTCACTGTAGACTTTCTAAAGGGACGCATGACCAGTAGAAACCAGCAATAATAAAGGTGGGAATTTTACCATGAACAACTTTTAAGATCTTCAAGGTTGTTCGTCCTCTGAATGGAGAATTTTTTAAAGAATCTATCTTTCCCTACATTTCCACAGTGTGTGAAATGTTACTTACTTTCTAAATTTAAAAAAAAAGAATGAAGGAAGGAAGGAAGAAAAAAAAAAAGAAAAACACCTTGAGTCAAACCATCAGTCTACGTACTCAATCTGCATTATCGTCATCATCTCATGGTGTTCTCATCTACCTGTCAAAGTGATTTCCCCCATCAGATGATAATGTTTTATTAACAATACAAATTACAGATGAAATTTCTTATTTATTAAATGAGAGGGTTTCCCTTTTTGGACACTTTCCTATCCCCAAAAAGGAAACCATCTAAACTCTTGCCAGGCCCTTGTCTTGGAAACAGTCACTGGCATTATTTCTGCCATAATCAACAAATCCTGACAAACTCACTCATGTGATATGCTGTCATCAACAAAGAGTGCCAGGATCTCAGAGACAGGCAGAATATTAAGCTATTTGCAGGATGGCACCCCACTCCAGTACTCTTGCCTGAAAAATCCCATGGACAGAGGAGCATGATAGGCTATAGTCCATGGGGTTGCTAGGAGTCCAACATGACTGAGCGACTTAACTTTCACTTTTCACTTTCATGCATTGGAGAAGGAAATGGCAACCCTCTCCAGTGTTCATGCCTAGAGAATCCCAGGGACAGGGGAGCCTGATGGGCCGCCGTCTATGGGGTCGTACAGAGTTGGACACGACTGAAATGACTTAGCGGTGGCAGGAAGGTAAAAGATTAAGTGGGGCCCATTTTATCTTTCTTGGTTGGAATAAGTAACAGGAGCCTTCTGGATGCACAAGGAATTTCTAACTAAATGCAGAGGCTAGAAAAGCCAAGCACAGGAGGATGTAACAAGAAGTTGTTATGGGAGTTCTGTACAGTGTCTTGAGGACATAGATTTCAATACTGAGATGCTGGGCTAGTACTTCATCCTACTAACCTCAACAGAGAAAACAAATCCACGAATACCTGATTGTGTACAGTGCTAATAGTACAGATTGTTAGGGGTCTGAGATATTCCTGTTGAAAGTTCTTAGATGAGAAACTTCCTAACTATACCTAATGAAGGTGTATTTTGCACTCGAGTTTTCTTTTATAATCATCATATATGTTTATCAGTAAGAATATGAGAGAATTAAAATTTGATTATGATCAATGATTATGACATTGATTATAACACTCAGAGAAAATGAATCAGGGACATATAAATGATGGATTAAGTATCTAAACCAGGAGGTGTTCCTTGAGAAAGGAGCAGTCTTTGAAGTCACCTACTTGACGGAAAGGGCTAGATTTGGAAACAGAAGCATCTCAAAGCACAAACGTTCCTAACCAGAATGCCTCTGGTGGATGACAAATTATCAAGCCCAGCTCTATGGAGGCTGAATAACTGATTCCAGTGCCTACTGTTATATGTATCCAGGGGCCTAAAGGAGTTGATTCCTAATATACTCTGAGATTAAACTCCCATTCCTGGTGGCAAATGACAATTTACAATTTCAATTATAGTTAAACAGGGAGAAAGACTGTAGTAACAGAAAAAAAAAACAAAAAAAAAAAACACAACACACACACACACACAAATCCTAGAAGCTGAGCTACACCAAGGCAATCAGTAAACTGATCTTTCAACTTAGTAGTAAAGAAGGTGATTATTTTATAAATCTCGAATGCTATAATTTCAGAAGAACATAGTTCAAAGGAGAATGAAACCTATCTTTAGTAAGATACTTAGGGGCAGGAATTAAGTCTTCTTCTTAGTGGCCTATCATACTCAACCCACCATTTAGATGTAAAGCAAAAGACAGCACTGACTAATTCTTCTCATCCATCAGGGTACTCAATGAGTCATTTCTGATCAGCAAGTCTAGATGAAATATTACCTCCTTTGTGAATTCTTCTTTAATCTTATTGGCCAGAGTTAGGCATTTCTCACTGTTTTTTAGTTAGCTTAATTAGTTTTTTTTAAATCATGCATCAAAAATTGTTATATGTCTACAAGATAAACAGCAATGGGCATGTACATGATGAAACCAATCTGCTATATTTCCAACTTTTGTTTTTATATCTGTTTCTTTAGGAATGTTCAGGGCAGACTGCTGTGTAATTTAAATTCATATCCCCTAGAGTTAGCAGGGTTTTAGAGCCGTTAAAGGATCACAGAAATCTCTTACAATTTGCATACTACCTCACACCCAGTTCACATCACATATCCTGAATGGCCCATTTTTATTACCTCCTAACTCAATTCAACTCAATATCCTTTCTTATTTTTATCTGTCTGTTGCTTATCTATATCTTTTTGGCTACTGGTTGTATGTCTGTGTGTGTATTAGTCAGGCATTCTTCATCATATCTTTTGATAAATTATTTATGGAAAACTGACTATTTTACAGGTCTTGCTCTGGGTAGCCTACATTGAGTACAAGGGTTATCCTATTCATATCTAATATTGTCCCTCCTCCAACTAGACTCTGGGACCTTCCAAATTTCACAGATGATAGGAAATTTGCTGGTTAGTTTTTGTATCTTTAAAGGCTAGAATAGAGTAGAAACTTGCCCCCAAAATTAAATTAATTGGATCATAAATTAATAAATGCATTGTGCAGTTTCTCCACTCCCCACTCATGGCATTTACACTTGGAACATATAGCTAAGCATGTGGTACGAGTCAAATCAGCTAAGTTTATCAAGTGTTCTTACATGTCTGATGAAAAGCTAAAGTCTGTGGAAATACACTATCATTTAATTTTCCCAGAGTTTCATAAGGTTAGTCTATTCGTAGCATCCAATTTTGTAGAAAGCAAACTGAAAGTTAAAAAGGTTTAATTTAGAGATAAGTGGTAGATGTATGACACACATGTGGGCTTTGCATTATTTTACTTAATATTCTAGATTGTGTTTCCCTGGTGGCTCAGATGGTAAAGAATCTGCCTGCAATGCAGAAGAGTCAAGTTTGATTCCTGGGTCGGGAAGTTCCCCTGAAGAAATGGCAACCCACTCCAGTATTCTTGCCTAGAGAATCCCGTGGACAGAGGATCCTGGTGGGCTACACTCCATGGGGTTGCAGAGAGTTGGACATAACTGAGCAACTAACACACACAAATGTATAGATTAACTGGAGTTTAGAAATGCTGCCTTACTTCCAGGGTCATTATCTGAGGAGGTTTTGTGTCTATTCATATGAAAAATGCCCTCCGATAGGGAGGAATCTAAAATATAGATCTGCATATTTCCTGAGGTTCTGCCTGCTCTACTTGTTCATTCTCTCAAGTTCATATCTCACTTTGACTACCTGGCGTTCCAGAACCCTGGTCATAAAACTCTTTTTCAATTCTATTGGCTGTTGTTGCCTTTGACTTGGTGTCTTTTTTTTTTTTTNTTTTTTTTTTTTTTTCTTTTTTTTTTACAATGGTTTCATTCTTGGACGCTTTTCTAGTGACATTTTGCAGTTACAGCCTGCTTGGGGAACTGAGTTGTGAGTCTGACACCAGGGCTTCTTTCTCTGCCCTTATGTTGTTGTTCAGTTGTTAAGTCATATCTTACTGCTGCAACCACATGGACTGCAACACGCCAGGGATCCCTGTCCTTCACTATCTCCTTAGTTTACTCAAACTCATGTACATTGAGCTGGTGATGCTATCCAACCATCACGTTCTCTGTCACCCCCTTCTCCTCTAACCCTCAATCTTTCCTAGCATCAGGGTCTTTCTTTTCCAGTGAATCAGCTCTTCGTATCAGGTGGCCAAAGTACTGGAGCTTCACCTTCAGCAACAGTCCTTCCAATGAGCATTCAGAAGTGATTTCCTTTAGGATTGACTGGTTTGATCTCTTTGCAGTTCAAACGACTCTCAGAAGTCTTCTCCCATGATACTCTGTAAAGCAATTATTCTTCAATAAAAAATAATTAATTAAAAAAGAAAAGTCTTCTCCTGCACCACAATTTGAAAGCATCATTTCTTCCATGCTCAGCTTTCTTTATGTTCTAACTCTCATATCAGTACATGACTACTGGAAAAACCATAGCTTTGACTAGATGGACCTTTGTCAGCAAAGTAATGTCTCTGCTTTTTAATATGCTGCCTAAGTTTGTCATAGCTTTTCTTCCAAGGAGCAAGCATCTTGAATTTCATGGCTGCAGTCAGTGTCCGCAGATTTTAGAGACCAAGAAAATAAAATCTGCCACTGTTGCCACTTTTTCCCCATTTATTTGCCATAAAGTAATGGGACCAGATGCCATGATCTTCATTTTTTGAATGTTGAGTTTTACACCAGCTTTTTCACCCTCATCAAAAGCCTCTCTAGTTCCTCTTCACTTTCTGCCATTAGGGTGATGTCATCTGCATATCTGAGATTACTGATATTTCTCCCAGCAATCTTGATTCCAGTTTGTGCTTCATCCAGCCCAGAAATTCACATGGTGTACTCTGTATAAAAATTAAATAAGCAGGGTGACAATATACAGCCTTGATGTACACCTTTCCAAATTTTGAGCCAGTCCCTCATGTCTGGTTTTAACTGTTGCTTCTTGACCTGCATACAGGTTTCTCAGGAGACAGGTAAAGTGCTCTGGTATTCCTATCTCTTGAGGAACTTTTCATAGCTTGTTGTGATCCACACGTCAAAGGCTTTAGTGTAGTCAATGAAGCAGAAATAGAATTATTTCTGGAATTCCTTTGTTTTCTCTGTGATCCAAAGGATGTTGGCAATTTGATCTCTGGTTCCTCTGCCTTTTCTAAATACAGCTTATACACTTGGAATTTCTTGGTTCATGTACTTCTGAAGCCTAGCTTGAAGGATTTTGAATATAATCTTGCTAGCATGTGAAATGAACACAGCCATTTGGTAGTTTGAACATGCTTTGGCTTTGCCCTTCTTTTGAACTGGAATGAAAACTGATTCTTTCAGTCCTGTGGCCACAGCTGCGTTTTCCAAATCTGCTGACGTATCGAGTGCAGCACTTTAAAAGGATCATCTTTTAGGATTTGAACTAGCTTAGCTGGAATTCTATCACCTCCACTAACTTTGTTCATAGTAATGCTTCCTAAGGCTCACATGACTTCACACTCCAGAGAGTGTGGTTCTAGGTGAGTGACCACACCATCATGGTCATCCAGTCACTGAGACCTTTTTTGTACAGTTCTGTGTATTCTTTCCACCTCTTCTTAAACTCTTCTGATTGTGTTAGGTCCTTGCTGTTTCTTTCATTGTGCCCATCTTTGCATTAAATGTTCCCTGGGTATCTCCAATTTTATTGAAGAGATCACTAGTCTTTCCCATTCTGTTGTTTCCCTGTATCTCTTTGCATTGTTCATGTCAGGACGCTTTGTTCTAGTGCCCAGTCTCTCAGTCGTGTCAGACTCGTGTGACCCCATGGACTGTAGCCCCCCAGGCTCCTCTGTCCATGAGGATTCTCCAGGCAAGAATACTGGAGTAGGTTGCCATGCCCTCCTCCAGGGGATCTTCCCAACCCAGGGATTGAACCCAGCTCTCCTGTATTGAAGACAGATTCTTTACTGTCTGAGCCACCAGAGAAGCTCTTGAGAGCCATATAAATGATATGCATAAACCTTAAAAGAAACTTTTCAAGCCATATAAACAATGCTGTCTATAACTAGGATATATTATGCCTATTTCTTTTTATCCTATTTTCTCACTTGCTTCTGATGAATTTCAGGTAAAACTCTGTTAACTCTTACATAAAATCAACTTTCACTCTCAGTTATCAATCTGTTTCTTATCAGAAATGAAGACTCCATGTTTGTTAAAGTCTTAATAATTTTCAAGGTTATATTAATTAGTTTATTTTATTACAATGAATACTATCTTATGTATATTTCAGTAATATTAGCATGAAAACACAATAAATAGCTTCCTCAAGCCAACATCTTCATTTTCATTATAATTTAGCATATATCCTATCCCACTCTCTTTCCCATCTTATGTAAAAGCCTTCTTCTCCAACAAAAAATGCACAGTCCTAGTCATTTTTAATAATGAATATTTTTATGGTATATGCTGCTGCTGCTGCTGCTGCTAAGTTGCTTCAATCATGTCCAACTCTGTGCGACCGCATAGACGGCAGCCCATCTATGGGCTCTGCCATCCCTGGGATTCTCCAGGCAAGAACACTGGAGTGGGCTGCCAATATGACACTGGGCTGCCAATATGAGAGTAACATAATTAAAGTTGTAATTTTCACCTCAATAAAAGTCACACACTTCTAAAAAGTCACATTATATCAGTTGTGAAAGAGGAGGACAAAGAGAATTCACAATGCCTGATTTATCACAAAGCTACAGTATTGAAACTTTGTGGCTTCAACAAAAGGAAAAGAAGTCCACAGACAGGGAGAATGTATTTGCAAAAGATACATCTGATAAAGGACTGTTACCCAAAATATAAAATGAACTTTTAAAACTCAACAATAAGAAAATACGCAAACTGATTAAATAGTGGTCAAAGGTCAATGAAGATACTGTATGGCAAAAAAAAGAAAAAAATGTTCTACATCACATCCACACAAAAACTTGCACCCACATATTTGTAGTAGCTTTTTCATAATTGTCAAAACCTGGAAGCAACCAAGATGCTCATCAGTAGGTGAATGGATAAACAGTTATATATACAGACAACGGAGTATTTTTCAGCACTATAAAGAAACGAGCTACCAAGCAGGCATGCAAGAAATTTACATTCATATTACTATATGAATGAAACCAGTTTGAAAGGATACATCCTGTATGATTTCAACTATATTACCTACTGGAAAAGACAAAAAGAAAGATATGGTGAAAAAAAAAAAAACAAAACAAGATCAATAGTAGCTAAGGGTTGGGCACAGAGGAATTTCAAGGCAGTAAAACTACATCATATGATACTATAACGATGGATGCACATCATTATACGTTTGCCCAAATTCATAGACCGCATAAAACCAAGAGTGAGTTGTAGTGTAACTGCATAGTTCACAGGCGTGAACTGGATTTTGGATGACACTGATGTGACAGTGTAGGTCAACCAGTGGTAACAAATGTGGAGATGTCGGTAATGGAGAGAGATTATGTTCAAGAGGGGGCAAGAGGTTATGTGGGAGACCTCTGCACCTTTCACTCATTTTTTTTTTTTTTCACGGCATGCAAAACTTCTCTGAGTAGGGACTGAACCAGTGTACCCTGTAGCAGAAGCATGGAGTCTTAACCACTGGTCCACTAGGGATGTCTATCTTCCACTCAATTTTTCTTTGAACCAAACACTTCTCCCTGGTGGCTCAGATGGTAAAGCATCTGCCTACAATTCTAGAGACCCGGGTTCGATCCCTAGGTTGGGAAGATCCTCTGGAGAAGGAAATGGCAACCCACTCCAGTACTCTTGCCTGAAAAATCCCATGGACGGAGGATTGTGGTAGGCTACAGTCCATGGGGTCACAAAGAGTCAGACACGACTGAGCAATTTCACTCATTAAAAACTTCTCCAAAAAATAAAGTTATTTAGAAAAAAATAGAAAGAAAAGTACACTCTCCTAAAGTAATTATATTAATTATATTCCTTGTGGTTTTAACTTAATCTCCATTTTCAGAATCATCAAGGTGCCAGTTTCACATTAATTTTAGAATTCATACATCTTAATTTATCCTTCTTCTCTTCTAGGAATGGAACAGTTTATAATGCTCAGTGGAAATACAACTAGTGAAGTGCCAACTGGGGAAGGACTTGAGACTAGGCACAAAGTAGAAAATGCATAGCAACAAAGTTGTTGCCCTCTGAGGGATTTCAGTACAAAGAAACAATACAAAAGGGAGTATTGGAAGTAATGAGGAAAAACTTTAGACTGCTGCAACAAATATAAACAGATTATTTTAAAGAGTTGCTAAGGAATAGCAATGAACTCCTGAAAGAACAGTGGTTAAACTAGAATGCTATAGAAAAAAAAAAAGTCTAAAAAAGAACAATTCTAGAAGAATAAAAGACATTCCAAGCCTTATTCATAAATCCTGCAAAACCAATAGACTGTTCCTGTAACATCAAGTGAAAAAATGAATAATTAAAAAAACCACAGAGAACCATTCTTCAGTTCCCTAGGCTTGAAAAGAGTATATCTGTTTCCTCGCATCTCAACAATATTTGTAGCTCTTGTTATGGTTAGAAAGAATACAACACTGACTTTTAGCCCTAACTTCCTTGGTATGTTTGATTCAAAAGTGAAAGTGAAAGTTGCTCAATTGTGTCCAGATCTTTGCAATCCCATGGTCTGTAGCTGAACCAGGTTCCTCTGTCCATGGAATTTTCTAGGCAAGAATACTGGGGTGGATACTCATTCCTTTCTTCAGGGGATTTTCCCAACCCAGGGACTGAACCCAGGTCTCCTGTACTAGAGGCAGATTCTTTACAGTCTGAGCCACCAGGGAAACCCCCAAGATGAATAAATTTGTCAATAGATTTACAGTCTTTTAACAGATTGGGACTAAACATAGATATCAAGACATTATGAAATATTTGAGTCAAAGAAAAAGGGAAAAAATATATCAATTTTATTTCTTTGTTATTATAGTTTAGTTTTCAATAAACATGTATCCTATATTCCAAACTGCAAGACTAATTTTATTAACAACAAATATTATAATGAGTAACATTTAATAAACTTGGAAGCAAATTGTTAGATAGTGTGCATCAATGAAATATGCAAAGAAAATACTTAATCACTGATTATTTTGTTTGCTATCACTTAATATTCTGGTACACATGAGACTACTTACTCTTACATATTATCTTTATAGTTTGTCTAAGCTGCCAACTAGAGTATAGCAGTGCTCAGGTTATGGTTTAATGGTTGAATTTAAACAGAAATTGTCTTCAAACAATCGAANAATCGAATCTTAACTTTTTTCATTTGATGATAGTAAATTACCCTTCTTCTATGTAATACAAGTTGATAGAATAGTGAACAAAAACCTTAAGTACCTATTCAAAAAAAAAGATTCAGTTTAGAACAAGATTAAACACACTAGAAAACTTAGAAACTACGGGATCATAACATTTTGAAGACTAAGGTAACAAGAAGCTTCTAATGAAAAATTTTGCTTTTGACTGTTATTATTTATCCCATCTAATCCCATTTAATTTGTCTCCTAGACATAAAATGGAAGCAATCTATTGAAAAGTCAACCTTTTCTTTATCTCAACCTCACATATTTGTTTCTTCTCCAATATTAACATTTTATTTTAATAAACTGGGTGTCAAAAATCAGATTTTATAAATTTGACAATTTCTATCAAAGTTTAAAGCATATGTTCCATTTCATATTATGATTTCACTATCAGAAATCAACTCTGCAAATATACCTGAACAAATACAGAAATATAAATTTTTAAACCAACCTAGATAGCACATTGAAAAGCAGAGACATTACTTTGCTGACAAAGATCCGTCTAGTCAAGGCTATGGTTTTTCTAGTGGTCATGTATGGATGTGAGAGTTGGACTGTGAAGAAGCACTGAAGAATTGATGCTTTTGAACTGTGGTGTTGGAGAAGACTCTTGAGAGTCCCTTGGACTGCAAGGAGATCCAACTAGTCCATTCTGAAGGAGATCAGCCCTGGGATTTCTTTGGAAGGAATGATGCTAAAGCTGAAACTCCAATACTTTGGCCACCTCATGCAAAGAGTTGACTCACTGGAAAAGACCCTGATGCTGGGAGGGATTGGGGGCAGGAGGAGAAGGGGATGACAGAGGATGAGATGGCTGGATGGCATCACTGACTTGATGGATGTGAGTCTGAGCAAACTCCAGGAGTTGGTGATGGACAGGGAGGCCTGGCGTGCTGCGATTCATGGGGTCGCAAAGAGTGGGACACAACTGAGTGACTGAACTGAACTGAGCTGAATGAAGCATTGTTTGTAATGAGAGAGAGTGCTCCAAAAATCCATCACTAAGAGATATATTAAACTGTTAAGTATTATACTCCTGCTGTCTTCAACTTATGATCACAATATGAATGTAAGGTAGAAATATACAAGCTGATATCAAAAAATCTCCAAGGTTTATTTACCCAAAAAGTAAGGTTCAAAACATATTTTATAGTATAAGCCTAAATTTGTAAAATAAGTATAATTTTTCAATGGGTAGAGTATTAAATACCCAGAGACTTTAATAGTGGCTTAGGGCCTGAAATAGTTTATATTTTGGTCAAACACATAAATTATTTTTAAAATTTAAGATGTCGGTAGTACTAACAGCAATATCAAAAACAATAGTGATATAAGAAATTAATTTTCTTTTTAAAATTTTCTGCTCACATCACTTTCAGGACAAAAAATATATTACAAAACACGTTTAAGTGGAAACTGTACAATTCAATAAAATAGCTTTGCAACAGCAATCCTAAACCCAGCATTGTAATTTGCATAGTATAAGGAAGTAATCTACTGCCAATTTGTGAATGTTCACTCAGTCACAGCCTATAAAGCCAACAACAGACCCAGAAGTGGCCTTGGCCTGGTTATTCATAGTTCTAATCAGGAAAACAAACTCATTTGTCATCCAGGTGATGAAAACCATTCAGATTATAATAACTATAATTTTGTGAGAATTATCTTGCAAATCAAAACTCAAAGAAGGAAAAAGGCATTTCACAAACCAGATACAGTAGTAAACAAAATTAAAAACTCCATGCAAATGAAGAGCAGATTTTTCCAAATCTCAGAATAAACATCTTGCCCAAGTGAGATTAATTTAGAACATATAGAAAATTAAAAGCTACTTATCATAATGGGTATAGAATGATAATTATAGGACATCATATTCAAGAAAACAGAAGTCCTAATCTCTGTATGGTACCAGACAGATCATATTTCCTAAACTTGACCCTATTTACATTTTGGGCCATATAATCCTTCAAAAGGCTGTCTAATGCACTGTCAGATATTTAGCAGCATTCTTGGCCCTTTACATACTGGTTGCCAGTAAGACTCCTCTCCTCGACTCTACCATCTCCAGTCTAATATTTCAAAAATGTTTCCAGACACTGCTGAATATTCTCCAAAGGAGACAATGGTTTCTGATTGAGATTATTGATACAGATTATACTGACTAATTTGGAGGGGGGTTAATTTTTTCTATGGTCATTAATAAAATATACATTTCAAATCCCAACCCAGTACACAAATATACATACATATATGTGTGTATATGTATGAATAAATACATATATATATATATATATAAATGGAGATATGTATATGCATATACATTGTTAAACAATTATTTTGTCATGGACCCTGATCAATTGAAACAGACAGTGGTGGTAATGCTAGAAGACCCCAACATATCAAGGAATCTCTTGAGCTGTTAGATGCTGAAAAGCTCTAATGGGAGGACCCAAGGGATTGCTGTGTCCTGGGATAGAGGGCACCAGGGGCCAAGGAGTCTGTGACTTTTTACTAACTATAGACAAATACTTCATTACTGTTAACAAACAGTTCAGTGAATCTTAATGTGAACTGCCTGAATACTAGCATTTATACAGAAATAAACATTTTATAGTTCTGAACCCAGGGATTAAACCCAGGTTTCCTGCATTGAAGGCATTCTTTACCATCTGAACCACCAGGGTAGCCCAAGAGTGGGTAGCCTATCCCTTCTCCAGGGGATCTTCTTTCCTGCATTGCAGGCAGATTCTTTACCAGCTCAGCTACCTGGGAGGCCTTATAAAACAATAGTTCTGACAATAAACATATTTAAATGTTGGCACCATAATAAATTGAATTTATTGATCACAGTAAGCTATAATTCACATTTTGATAATCCCTGGAATTAACGTGTATCATTTTGGGAGTTCCCTGGTGTCCAATGGCTAAGATTCCATACTCTCAATGCAGTGGACTGGGGTTTGATCCCTCATCAGGGAACTAGATCCCACATGCTGCAACTGAAGATCCCAAGTGCTGCAAATAAGATCTGGGGCAGTGAAAGTGAAGTGAAAGTTACTCAGTCGGGTCCAACTGTTTGTGACCCCATAGACTATATAGTCCATGGAATTCTCCAGGCCAGAAGACTAGAGTGGGTTACCTTTCCTTTCTCCAGGGGATCTTCCCAACCCAGGGATCAAACCCAGGTCTCTCACATTTCAGGCAGATTCCTTACCAGCTAAGCCACAAGGGAAGCCCAGGAATACTGAAGTGGGTAGCCTATCCCTTCTCCAGCAGATCTTCCTGACCCAGGAATCAAACTGGGGTCTCCTGCACTGCAGGTGGATTCTTTACCAACTGAGCTATCAGGGAAGTCCAAGATCTGGGGCAGACAAACAGGCAAATAAAATATTTAAAAAACATATATATCATCTCAACAACACAGGAATTATAGATTTGCATTCATAGAAATAATCAGGGTGATCTGGGATAGACTCCCTTGTATAATATCACATGGCTTTGGGGATTTGATACAGTACTGGTATCAAATTCATAGGTTCAATGGTCAGTTCCCTGGTATTTATGATATAAAGGCTACTGAAAGATGCCTCTAACAAATTATATCAACAAGTAACCTGCTTGAGATTCTCTCAATGACCAGGCCTTCTAGGCTTTCAGCATTAACAGCTTATATTTTATTGGTAGGGTAACAATTACATTTTTAGCCTTTAACCTCTTTGTCTTAATTTAAAGAGTTCTGTAATAGTTTAGAGTATGCACACTGAAGTCCTACAGGACTATATGTACACCCTGGCTTTGCTGTTTTCTATCTGTGAATCATTCATTGGACAATATACTTAACTTCTCCAAGCTTCTCTTACTTTTCTCAAAAGTGGAAATAACAACAGTATGTAATACACACAGTTATTGTGAGAATTAAATGTATGAAAAGATTTAGTTCAGTTCCCAGCATATGATAAGTACTTCATGAATTCTGCTGACAACAAAAATTATAATACCAGTAAGTTAATAATACAAATGTCAAGTCATGTCATTCTGTGACTCTCAGACAGACAGAATATATAACATCACGATTTGGAAAAGAATGTCCAGGTTGCTTCCACTCAAGGCCAAAGTCTTTTGGATCATCTTTCCCTCAAACTCTTGTAATTCCATTGAGGTTCATAAATGAAAATTTATTACTTAAATATGTTAATAACTAAAGGATTTTTTAAGTGCATAGGATATATATTACATTTTAAAAGAGAAGAGATGTTTTAAAACATTTTTCTGTAAGACTTCCCAATTAAAGCATCTGGAAGCTTTTGGAGGAAAAAACTGGGTTGCTATATTCGGAGACTTCATTTAAACAATTGCTAGGCTTTTTTTTTTGTTTGTTTTTTAATATTCATTCTTCACTCCTTGAAGGAAATTGTTGAAATGTTCTACTGAATCGAGTCTCATATATACACACATCTGCCACATAGCAATTCACATATGCTGTGATGTAAAATGCTAGATTGACACCAGCCTCCTGCAGCTCCCTCAAATGTGAAACTATTAGAGAGTGTTCTCTATGTTGGAAACTGGTGATCCCTCACACAATCTCATCTGGAAGACCCAAAACTCTGGGAGAAAAAAACTGGGCTGAGTAGTTTCCATGGAAAGAAAATAGGTATTCCTGCTTGAAAAATTATTGGAACTGGCTCTTCTCTTTCAGGATTGCATACAGAAGTGTTTAGCTTGCATTTTCCCACTATATTGGAAAATTAATCTGTTTGGTGAGGTAAGGCTGTGCAGGTGGTGAAATAAAAGGATATCTCTGAAATTCAGGTGTGGCACTTGATGTTTGCAACCACCCTGTGCTCCTTTCCCTCATTTAGCATGAATATAAAATGCAGCATAAAACCAAAAGATCACTGAGATCAATGAAAAGATCAATTAATTCCATCCATCTTCATATAGATGCTGTAACTGAGGTAAGCATTTTCTCTCCCTACTTCTTTTCTTAGTTTAGAGTTAATTCTCAGAGTTTCTAGGAAAAGAATGTTTCTTAAGTCTTTAAACATCAATATTTTCAAACATCAATACAGCAGAATTCTGGTACGGTGAAGATAGAGTAGACATTCAATTTCTTCCATATACAACAATTTGAAACTCCAGATAGACTACATAAAACTACTTAGTACATAAAAACAAGGACTCTAAAAGGTAAATAACAGCTGGTGTATTGGAAAGGAAAATAAAAATGTGAAGGAAAGCTGATACAGGGGCCAGCTCCCACTTTTTATCTTTATCCTTCTATTACGTTTCTTGGACTCATAGTCTTGATGAACTGGCAGCTGCATAAAGCGTGTGGCCATGGAAAATCCCTTCCTCTCCGGTCAGAGGAGAGGGAGAAGAAATCTCTGGAACAGAAAGAGTGGTGGATATACTCTTTTTTTAATTTTTCTCTCCTAGCTCTGCCTGCAAACCCAGTCCCCAAGCTTCAAATCTAGGCTGTGGAATTGGTTGCAACATCTGGGTCCATTTATTTACCCTGGAGAAGAATTTAGTTGCAGAAGATTCACAACAATGTGGGGATTAAAAATCTTGGCTTTCTGGCCAGAGAACAAGAAGAGTAGGCTCTGTAAGACAGTTAGCTGGGGAAATTATGGGGAATACAAGCTTGACAAGAAGACAAGGAAGAAGAGCTATACATGAAACTGTAGCATGTATCTAAGGAAATGACCCTCGAACTAATTATCTGAGAACTGCCCTACAGTGAAGGTCAGCACCCAGTTTCCAGATGCATTCCTGAATGTGACATAAGCAGGCCTGATCCAGATAGCAAAACAATGGCTTTGAAAACTGAACTGATATTAGAACCAAAATCCTCATAAGATAGAAGAGGAATTAAAGCCTAAATTAAGTAATATTAATTTTTATTAAAGCAAGCAGAAAAGTCAAGATTCTCTAGAGGATTTTAATATGACTCAGAAAATGATATATCAAATATCTGGGACATGACACAAAAGTAATCAACGTACAAAGAGACAATTACATCTCAATGACATTCAAGAAAAATGGAAATGAGTCCATGAGAAACACAAAGACTGAATATCTTGGAATGATTAGACAAAGATTTTAGAGTGATGACTACAACCAATCCAGATGAATTAGGGGTCTTGAAACCAATGAAAACTTGAAAATTTCATTATAGTACTATGTTATTCAAAAAGTGAAAATTCTAAAAGTGAAAACCACAGCAACCAAATTTTAAGAAATTACTCAATGGACTCAACACTGGATTGAAAATTATAGAGGGAAGACAGTAGATTAGAAATTATAGAGGAAAGAGTAAGTGAACTTGAATATAAACTAACAGAAATAATCCAATCTGAACGGAAAGAAGGCACACACACACACACACAAACACACTGAAAAAAAAAAAAAAGGTCAAAGCTTCAGGGACCTACTTATAGAATAAGACCAAAAAGTCTAACATTCTTGGCATTGTAGTCTCATGAAGATAGCAGATGTTTTCTGATCCTTACCCAAATGAAAAAATAATGCCTGAAAAACTGCCCAAATTTGGTGAAAGAAAAAAAATTTGCAAATTTAAGAAACACCATGAATGGAAAACAGAAAGAGCTCACAGAAAACTATGTCCATACACCTCCTAATTAAAATGCTTAATATCAAAGATAAAGAAAAAATAACTTTTAAAACAGCCAGAAATATTTCATGAGATATGTATGGGAAATAGTAATTCTAATGACTGTTGATTTCTTATTACAAACCATTGAAGCCAGGAGAAAGCCGAACATAATTTTTAAGTGCTGAAAGCAAACAATGATTTTAAAAGCTAACCACAAATTCTGTATCCAGCAAAAATATTCAGAAGTGATAATAAAGTAAAAATATTTTCAGACAAAGTAAAACTAAAATATTTATTTCAAGTCCTATCAACGAAATGTTAAAGACAGATTTTCAGGCAAAAGAAAAATGATGTCAAAAGAAAACTTAAAAATGGGAAATAAGAGAAAATAAAAGAAATGGTAAATATATATGTAAAAATCATAAGCCATTTTTCTCCTCTTAAATTATTTAAAGCATGCATGAGACTGAAATAATATTTAATATTGGCTGGTGGGAATTTCTGTTTATCTAGATAAAACAGACGGGAAAGACCACAGATCTCTTCAAGAAAATTAGAGATACCATGGGTACACTTTATGCAAAGATGGGCACAATAAAGGACAGAAATGGTACAGACCTAACAGAAGCAGAAGATATTAAGAAGAGGTGGCAAGAATACAGAGAAGAACTATACAAAAAAGATCTTTATGACACAGAAAACCATGATGGTAAGATCATTGACCTAGAGCAGGCATCCTGGAATGCAAAGTCAAGTGGGCTTTAGGAAGCATCACTATGAACAAAGCTAGTGGAGGTGATGGAATTCTAGTTGAGCTGTTTCAAATCCTAAAAGATGATGCTGTGAAAGAGCTGCATTCAAAGTGCCAGCATATTTGGAAAACTGAGCAGTGGCCACAAGACTGGAAAAAGTCAGTACATTCCAACCCCAAAGAAAGGCAATGCCAAAGAATGCTCAAACTACCACACAATTGCATTCATTTCACATACTAGTAAAGTAATACCCAAAATTCTCAAAGGTAGTCTTCAATAGTACATGAACTGTGAACTTCCAGATGTTCAAGCTGGATTTAGAAAAGGCAGAGGAACCAGAGATCAAATTGCCGACATCCATTGGATCATCGAAAAAGTAAGAAAGTTGCAGAAAAACATCTACTTCTGCTTTATTGACTATGCCAAATCCTTTGACTGTGTGGATTACCGCAAACTGTGGAAAATTTAACGAGATGGGAATAACAGACCACGTGACCTGCCTCCTGAGAAATCTGTATGTAGGTCAAGAAGCAATAGTTAGAACTGGACATGGAACAAAAGACTTGTTCCAAATTGGGAAAGGAGTATGCCAAGGCTGCATATTGTCACCAGGCTTATTTAACTTTTATGCAGCGTACATCTCGCAAAATGCCAGGCTGGATGAAGCACAGCTGGAATCAAGGCTGCTGGGAGAAATATCAATAACTTCCAATAGTATGCAGATGACACCACACTTATGTCAGAAAGTGAAGACGAACTAAAGAGCTTCTTGAAAAGTGAAAGAGGAGAGTGAAAAAGTTGACTTAAATCTCAGCATTCAAAATACTAAGATCATGGCATCTGGTCCCATCACTCCACGGCAAATAGAGGGAGAAACAATGCAAGACTTTATTTTCTTGCATTCCAGAATCACTGCAGATGGTGACTGCAGCCGTGAAATTAAAAGATGCTCCTTCGAAGAAAAGCTATGAACAATCTAGACAGACTATTAAAAAGCAGAGACGTTACTTTGCCCTCAAAGGTCTGTCTAGTCAAAGCTAAGGTTTTCCCAATAGTCATGTATGGATGGGAGAGTTAGACTATAAGGAAAGCTGAGCACCCGAAGAATTGATATTTTTGAACTGTAGTGTTGGAAAAGACTCTTGCAAGTCTCTTGGACTGCAAGGAGATCCAACCAGTCCATCCTAAAGGAAATCAGCCCTGAATATTCATTGGAAGGACTGATACTGAAGCTGAAACTCCAATTTTGGCCACCTGCTGCGAAGAACTGATTCACTGGAAAAAGATCCTGATGCTGGGAAAGACTGAATGAGGGAGGAGAATGGTTGGATGACATCACCAATTTGATGGACATGAGTTTGAGCAAGCTCCAGGAGTTGGTAATGGATAGTGACTGGAGGAAGTTTCAGGATAAATTCAATGTATTTTGAACTGAAAGTGAAGTCGCTTAGTCATGTCTGACTCTTTGCAGCACTATAGACTGTAGCCTACTAGGCTTTCTGTCGATGGGATTTTCCAGGAAATACTGCTGGAGTGGATTGCCATTTCCTTCTCCAGGGGATCTTCCCAACCCAGGGCTTGAACCCAGGTCTCCCGCACTGTAGACAGACGCTTTACCATCTGAGCCACCAGGGAAGTCTCCTATTTTGAACTGAAGGAAAGTGAAAGACAGCATATCAAATTTTGTGGAATGCAATGTCAGGAGTTACAGATATTTATAGCAGCAAATGAACATTGTGAAAAAAGGATAAAGGTCTCACATCACTAATTTTATACCTCAAGGACCTAGGAAACTACAAGACCAAAATTATGTATAAAAATAAAGATAGGAGCAGATATCAAAGAACTTGAAAACAAAACAACAGAAAAAATTAAATCAAAAGCACATTCTTTGTCAACATCAATAAAACTGATAAACTCCAGCCAGTGAACAAGGAAATGAGTAAACTTGAAGTTCTAGTAGCCAAGAATGAGAGAAGTAATTATCTCTATAAGCTCCACAGACACTAAAATTTAACGAGGGAATATTATGAACAGCACGGTTTTAGTCAACTCAGGCTGCCATAAAAAATATCAAACTGGGTAGCTTATCAATACCATATATTTATTGCTCACAGTTTTGAAGGCTGGACATCCCATACCAAGTGGCAGAATGGTCAGGGTTTTGGCAAATGCTCTCTTCATATTAAATAGTTCATAGATGGCTGCTTTCTTTCTATTTCATCACAAGATAGAGAAAAACCTAACAAACTCTCTGGTCTCTTCTTATAAGGGCAATAATTCTATTCTTGCAAGTTCTACCCTCATGACCTAATTATCTCCCAAAGACCTCACCTCCAAATATCAATTTGGAATTAGGGTCTCAACTTAAGAGTTTGGGGAAACACAACCATTCAGTCCACAGAAAACACAACATAAATAGACAACATGAGGTAAATGGATCATCTTTTGAAAATACAAATTGAGAAAACTTTCCTGAGAAGATTGAGATACTTTAAAAGTCCTAAATCCAATAACGAGATTGTATTCATGGTTAGAACCTATTATGAAAGAAAATGTCAAGTCTGGGTGGTTTTACTGGTGAACTCTACCAGATGTTTGAAGAAAAAAAACTAACACAAATCTTACATAATATCTTCCAGGAAAGAGAAAAGGAAATACCAATTCATTTTATGATGTCAGCTTAGCCCTCATACCAAAATGAAAATAACAGTACAAGAAAATACAATCACATTGCAATATCAATAATAAACACAGATAATAAAATCCTCAACAAAATATTAGTAGTTTAGTCTAGCAATAAATAAAAAACAAAACATGGCAAAATGAGGTTAATCTGGGGAAGGCAGTATTAAAAATCAATATCAGAAAGTCAGTCAATATAATCCATGAAATCTATAGGCTTAAAAAGAAAAAGTACATGATTACATGAGTACATAAAGCATCTGACAAAAGTCAATATTCATTCATAATTAAAAAAATCACAGAGCAGGAACCGTCTTTTACTCAATAAATGGCAGCCACATAAAACATACAACTAACTTAAGGTTAAATCCAAGGCAAGGATGTTCATTCTCACCACTCCTTCTCAGTATTATACAGAAATTCTATTAATCACAGTGAAACAAGGAAAAAAAATAAAAAACCACTGTAATGGAAAGAAGTGAAACTGTCCCTATTGATGGAAGACACGATTTTCTATGTAGAAAATCCTAAATAATTTGTATGAGTTCCTAATGAGTTTAGCAAAGTCACAGAATAGAATGTGAACATAATAAAATCAATATGTTTTAATATACTATCAACAAAGATATTTTTAGAGTCTCTTTCATGAGTTCCCCCAAAATGAATTACTTAGGTATAAATCTAACAACACATGCATAGAACATATATGTTGAAAACTATAAAATTCTGATGGAAGATGTCAAATAAAATCCAATATATATGGAAATATATGGTGTTCACTGACTGCAAAATTCAATATAATTAAGATGTCAATCCCAATAAAAATTCCTGCAGGATTTATTTTTTAGATGTAGACAAACTAATCCTAATATTTGCATGTAAAGACCAAAGAATCAGTCAAAATAGTTATTATAAAGCTATAGCAATCAAGACTGTACATTATCATAAAAAGAATAGAAATAGATCAATGAAGAGAATAGAAAACCTAGGGGAAAATGCCTACATAAATGTGGTTAATTGATTTTTTTAAAAAATGAAAAGGCAATTCAATGGAGAAAGGAGAGTACTTTTAAGAAATGCTGCTTTTTTTAAAACAAATGGGATTTGTTTTAAAAAAAAGAAGATAGAGTAAAAAAAGTAACATCACAACCCATGTGTGCTACAAATTAACTCAAAATGAATTGTGGAATAAATTATAAAATGTAGTTTTAGAACTCTTAGAAGAAAACATAGGGAAAAAAATAAACTATGCATCCTTCAGTTGGGCAAAAACTTCTTAAATATATTTCAATTTACATGTTTATTTAAGAAAATACTTGATATTCAGAAAACACATGTAACTTTTACAAATCAAGAAAAAGAAAACAAACAATCAAAACATGGGCAAAAAGATAACAGCTACTTTAATAGGAAGATACATGGGTTATAAATGAGCACACAAAAAGATGTTGAATATTATTAGTCATTAATGAAATGCAAATTAATATCACAATGCCATACTTATACACACCTGTTAGAATGCCTATAGTGAAAAACACTGATAATACCAAATGCTGGCTAGTAAGTGGAGCAACTGGAAACTATTGCTGGTGGGAAAATGGTATAGCTACTCAGGAAAAGACTTTGATCATTACTCTCAACACTTTAAATATTTCATTCTACTGTCTTCTTTCCCAAATAGTTTTTGAGAAGTCAGTTGATTCAGGTGCAATACTTATCTGTGCTTCTCTATAGAAAAGGTGTGTTTTGTTTTTTTTTTTTTAAAGAAATTTGCAGTATCTTCTTTTAAGATTTTTTTCATTATTTTTGGTTTTCTAAAACAATATACCTGGCTGTACTATCATCATCATCATTTTTAGCATTCTTCCTGCTTGGTGGGGCTCAAACTACCGCACAATTGAACTCATCTCACAGGCTAGTAAATTAATGCTTAAAATCCTCCAAGCCAGGCTTCAGCAATACGTAAATGGTGAACTTCCAGATGTTCAAGCTGGTTTTAGAAAAGGCAGAGGAACCAGAGATCAAACTGTCAACATTCGCTGGATCATTGAAAAAGCAAGAGAGTTCTAGAAAAACATCTATTTCTGCCTTTTACTATGCCAAAGCCTTTGACTGTGTGGATCACAATAAACTGTGGAAAATTCTGAAACAGATGGGAATACCAGACCACCTGACCTGCCTCTTGAGAAACCTGTATGCATGTCAGGAAGCACTAGTTAGAACTTCTATGCAGAGTACATCATGAGAAATGCTGGGCTGGAGGAAGTGTAAGCTGGAATCAAGATTACTGGGAGAAATATCAAATATGCAGATGATACCACCCTTATGGCAGAAAGTGAAGAAGAACTAAAGAGCCTCTTGATGAAAGTGAAAGAGGAGAGTCAAAATGTTGGCTTAAAGCTCAAGATTCAGGAAACGAAGATCATGGCATCCAATCACATCACTTCATGGCAAATAGATGGGGAAACAGTGGAAACAGTGGCTGACTTTATTTTTAGGAGCTCCAAAATCACTGCAGATGGTGACTGCAGCCATGAAATTAAAACACGCTTACTCTTTGGGAGGAAAGTTATGACCAACCTAGACAGCATATTGAAAAGCAGAGACATTACTTTGTCAACAAAGGTCTGTCTAGTCAAGGCTACGGTTTTTCCATTGGTCATGTATGGAGGTGAGAGTTGGACTATAAAGAAAACTGAGCGTGAAAGAATTGATGCTTTTGAACTGTGGTGTTGGAGAAGACTCTTGAGAGTCCCTTGGACTGCAAGGAGATCCAACCAGCCCATCCTAAATGAGATCAGTCCTGGGTGTTCATTGGTAGGACTGATGTTCAAGTTGAAATTCCAATACTTTGGCCACCTGATGAGAAGAGCTGACTCATTTGAAAAAACACTGATGCTGGGAAAGATTGAGGGCAGGAGGAGAAGGGGACAACAGGGGATTAGATGGTAGGATGGCATCACCAACTCAATGGACATGGTTTTGGGTGAACTCCAGGAATTGGTGATGGACAGGGAGGCCTGGCGTGCTGAGGTTCATGGGGCCTCAAAGAGTTGGACATGACTGAGTGACTGAGCTGAACTGCTCAGTGTTCTCTGAACTTCATGAATCTATGGTTTGATGACAGACATTAATGTTGGAAAATTTTCAGTCATTATTGCTTCCCGTTTTTTGTTTCTTTCTCTCTTTATTCTTTCTGATACTCCTATTCTCCATATTTCTTCATATGTTACATCTTTTGTAGCTGTCACTTAGTCTTTGGACATTTTATTCTTTTTTGTTTGCTTGTTCCGTAAGTCATTTTTCTCTCTTTTTTTCAGTTCTGTAAGTCCTATGTCATATCCACAAGCCCAGACATTCTTTCCTCAGCCATGGTCATGCTATTAATGTAAGTCAATTAAAAACATTCCTCATTACTATTAGATTATTTTGTTCTCCAGCATTCTTTTTTTTTTTCCCCTAGAATTCTATCACCCTGCTTATATTGCCCATTTGTTTTTGCATACTGTCTGTTTTACCCATTTGGGTCTTTAGGATATTAATCATAGTTGTTTTAACTCCCATACTTATAAATCCAATGGCCCTTCCATATCGGAATCTGGTTCTGATGCTTTCTCTGTCTCTTTTAAATGCATAAATCTTTGTTGAAAGGTGGACCTGGTATGCCAGGTAAAAGAAATTGCAGTAAATAAGACTTTAGTAACATAGTGGTATGGTGTCTGTCCAGCAAGAGGAAGTATTCTACAGTTCTATGATTCAGTTCAGTTCAGTTCAGTCACTCAGTCATGTCCAACTCTTTGTGACCGCATGAACTGAGGCAAGCCAGGCCTCCCCGTCCATCACCAACTCCCAGAGCCTACCCAAACTTATGTCCATTGAGTCGGGGTGATGCCATCCAACCATCTCATCCTCTGTCGTCCACTTCTCCCCCTGCTCTCAATCTTTCCCAGCATCAGGGTCTTTTCAAATAAGTCAGCCGTTCGCATCAGGTGGCCAAAGTATTGGAGTTTCAGTTTCAACATCAGTCCTTCCAATGAACACTCAGGACTGATCTCCTTTATGATGGACTGGTTGGATCTCCTTGCAGTCCAAGGAACTCTCAAGAGTCTTCTCCAACACCACAGTTCAAAAGCATCAATTCTTCAGCATTCAGCTTTTTTATAGTCCAACTCTCACATCCATACATGACCACCGGACAAACCATAACCTTGACTGGATGGACCTTGTTGGCAAAGTAATGTCTCTGCTTTTTAATATGTTGTCTAGGTTGGTCATGACTTTCCTTCCAAAGAATAAGCGTGTTTTAATTTCATGGCTGTAATCATCATCTGCAGTGATTTTGGAGCCCCCAAAAATAAAAGTAAGCCATTGTTTCCACTGTTTCCCCATCTATTTGCCATGAAGTGATGGGACCGGATGCCATGATCTTTGTTTTCTGAATGTTGAGCTATAAGCCAATTTTTTCACTCTCCTCTTTCACTTTCATCAAGAGGCTCTTTAGTTCTTCTTCACTTTCTGCCATAAGGGTGGTGTCATCTGCATATCTGAGGTTATTGATATTTCTCCCAGCAATCTTGATTTCATCTTGTGCTTCCTCAGTCCAGCGTTTCTCATGATGTACTCTGCATATAAGTTAAATAAGCAGGGTGACAATATATAGCCTTGACATACTCCTTTTCCTATTTGGAACCAGTCTGTTGTTGCATGTTCAGTTCTAACTGGTGCTTCCTGACATGCATACAGATTTCTCAAGAGGCAGGTCAGGTGGTCTGGTATTCCCATCTGTTTCAGAATTTTCCACAGTTTATTGTGATCCACACAGTCAAAAGCTTTGGCAAAGTCAATAAAGCAGAAATAGATGTTTTTCTGGAACTCTCTTGCTTTCTCCATGATCCAGCAGATGTTGGCAATTTGATCTCTGTTTCCTCTGCCTTTTCGAAAACCAGCTTAAACATTTGAAATTCATGGTTCACATATTGCTGAAGCCTGGCTTGGAGAATTTTGAGCGTCACTTTCCTAGCCTGTGAGATGAGTACAATTGTGTGGTAGTTTGAGCATTCTTTGGCATTGCCTTTCTTTGGGATTGGAATGAAAACTGACCTTTTCCAGTCCTGTGGCCACTGCTGAGTTTTCCAAATTTGCTGGCATATCGAGTGCAGCACTTTCACAGCATCATCTTTTAGAATTTGAAATAGCTCAACTGGAATTCCATCACTTCCACTAGCTGTGTTCATAGTGATGCTTCCTAAGGCCCACTTAACTTCACATTCCAGGATGTGTGGCTCTAGGTGAGTGATCATAACATTGTGATTATCTGGGTTGTGAAGATCTTTTTTCTACAGTTCTTCTGTGTATTCTTGCCACCTCTCTTAATATCTTCTGCTTCTGTCAGGTCCATACCATTTCTGTCCTTTATTGAGCCCTTCTTTGCATGAAATGTTCCCTTGGTAGCTCTAATTTTCTTGAAGAGATCTCTAGTCTTTCCCATTCTATTGTTTTCCTCTATTTCTTTGCATTGATCATTGAGGAAGGCTTTCTTATCTCTCCTTGCTATTATTTGGAACTCTGTGCTCAAATTGGTATATCTTTCTTTTCCTCCTTTGCTTTCCACTTCTCTTCTTTTCACAGCTATTTGCAAGGCCTACTCAGACAGCCATCTTGCTGTTTTGCACTTCTTTACTTGTTCCATGATTAGGTCTCATTCCAATTCCAAAGAAAGGCAATGCCAAAGAATGTTCAAACTACCACACAATTGCACTCATCTCACATGGTAGTAAAGTCATGCTCAAAATTCTCCAAGCCAGGCTTCAGCAATATGTGAACTGTGAACTCCCTGATGTTCAAGCTGGT
>SJYQ01000230.1:608718-628412 GCA_006410935.1 Redunca redunca | reverse complement strand
GTGGTCATGTATGGATGTGAGAGTTGGACTGTGAAGAAGGCTGAGCACCAAAGAATTGATGCTTTTGAACTGTGGTGTTGGAGAAGATTCTTGAGAGTCCCTTGGACTGCAAGGTGATCCTACCAGTCCATTCTGAAGGAGATCAACCCTGGGATTTCTTTGGAAGGAATGATGCTAAAGCTGAAACTCCAGTACTTTGGCCACCTCATGAGAAGAGTTGACTCATTGGAAAAGATTCTGATGCTGGGAGGGATTCGGGACAGGAGGAGAAGGGGATGACAGAGGATGAGGGCTGGATGGCATCACTGACTCGATGGACGTAAGTCTGAGTGAAGTCCGGGAGATTGTGATGGACAGGGAGGCCTGGCGTGCTGCAAGACATGGGGTCGCAAAGAGTCAGACACGACTGAGTGACTGAACTGAACTGATTAGGTCTCAGTTTTTGTGAGCCTGTGCCCCTGGACTGTGACTTTACCAGTGCTTCTCACTTTTTTCAATTGCTCTGCACCTTAGGTATGACAGGATGAGTAGAGTGGGCTGGAGTTGGTATTTCTCTTCCCCAAAGTAGGTGTCGTATCTTTTTGCCTGTTCATAAAGTACATGGTAGTATGAAAGTTTATTTTCGTAGGAAGCATCATTATAACAATGCAAATGGTAGTGATGAAATCCCAGCTGAGCTGTTTCAAATTCTAAAAGATGATGCTGTTAAAGTACTGTACTCAATATGCCAGCAAATTTGGAAAACTAAACAGTGGCCATAGGACTGGAAAAGGTCCACTTTCATTCCAATCCCAAAGAAGAACAATGCCAAAGAATTTTCACACTACTGCACAATTTTACTCGTTTCACATGCTGCCAAAGTAATGCTCACAATCCTTTAAGTTAGGCTTCAACAGTATGTGAACCAAGAACTTCTAAATGTACAAGCTGGATTTGGAAAAGGCCGAAGAATCAGATATCAAATTGCCAACACTCACTGGATTATAGACAAAGCAAAAGAATTTCCAAAGAACATCTACTTCTGCTTCATTGACTAGGCTAATGCCTTTGTCTGTGTAGATCACACACACGCACACACACACAAAACTGTGGAAAATTCTTAAAGAGACAGAAATACCAGACCACCTTTCCTACCTCCTGAGAAACCTGTATGCAGGTCAAGAAGCAACAATCAGAACTGGACATGGAACAACAGACTGGTTCTAAATTGGGAAAGGAGTGCATTAAGACTGTATATTGTCACCCTGCTTATTTAATATATGCAGGGTACATCATGCAAAATGCCAGGCTGGATGAAGCACAAGCTGGAATCAACACTGCTGGGAGAAACATCAATAACTTTTGATATACAGATGACACCACCCTTACAGCAGAAAGCAAAGAGAAATTAAAGAACCTCTTGCTGAAGGTGAAAGAGGAGAGTGAAAAAGCTAACTTAAAACTCAGTACTGGAAAAATGAAGATCAGGGCATCTGGTCCCATCACTTTATGGTAAATAGATGGGGAAACAATGGAAACAGTGAGAAACTTTCTTTTCTTGGGCTCCAAAATCACTTTGGATGGTGACTGCAGCCATGAAATTAAAAGATGCTTGCTCCTTGGAAGAAAAGCAAAAACAAAGCTAGGCAGCATCTTAAAAAGTAGAGACATTACTTTGTGTAGAAATGTCTGGATATTCAAAGTTATAGTTTTTACAGTAGCCATGTATAAATGTGCCAGCTGGACAATAAAAGGGGCTGTGCACCAAAGAACTGATGCTTTTGAACTGTGGTGTTGGAGAAGGCTCTTGAGAGTGCCTTCAACAACAAGATCAAACCAGTCAATCCTAAAGGAAATCAACCCTAAATAGTCATTGGAAGAACTGAAGTTGAAGCTCCAATAGGACTTTACTGAGGGACTGAACAACAACAACAACAAATTAGGTGTGGCTCTGATAAAACTCAAGCAGAGGTAGTCTCTGGCTAACTAGTTTCTCCTGAGGCAGGCTTTGTTAAGAAGAGCAGAATTCTGTGGAATATTTTATAATGGTTAGAGTTCCCCTCCCCCTGCCAGAATCATGAAGGTAGAAGGAGATTCTCTCCAATATTCACATAAGAACCTGGTAAAGTTTCTGGAGGTAAAGTGAAAGTGAAGTCGCTCAGTCGTGTCCAACTCTTTGTGACCCCGTGGACTGTAGCCCACCAGGCTTTTCTGTCCATGGGATTCTCCAGGCAAGAATACTGGAGTGGGTTGCCATTTCCTTCTCTGGAGGTAAAACTAACAGAAATGTGGAGGTGGGGGATGCCTCTAAGATCGGATTGGATCTGGAGTTTTAACGCTTTGACTTTGTCATATGACAAGGGACTTCTTTAAGCTGTTGGAATCACTCTGTATCCTGATTGTGATGGTTGTTACATAAGTTTCAGATGTGTTAAAACTCCGAAATGTACAATAAGAAAGGTGACTTTTACTTTATGTCAATTTTTAGAAACCAATACAGTAACAGAATATTTTCCTCTTGGTTAAAGTAAAAGGAATCCTCAAGAAGGTTTTCTGTCCTACTTCCCCTGGTACATTTATAGCTCCGAAATTAGATGTCATGCCAATCATATTTTTTTATTTTATAACTCCCCAAATAACAGCATCCGGGACATAGCCACAGCAGAAGAAACATTGACACTAATCCAGGGGCACTGACAAAAAGTCTAATGAGCTGACACTTTGTGACCCAGTGTTTTAGCCAAAAGGGACCATTCAGCACAGCACACTATTTAATAAAGTGGTGTGGAAAAGTAACCTTTGAGGGGGGTGTGTGCGGTGAGGGGGACACAAACACAGAGTAAGAGCCAAATTCCCTTCCTCACGAGAGTACTGTTTAATGAATCTAATTATTAAGCCTCGAGTGGTCCTGTAGAGGCTTTGGGGAATTTTGTGTTCATTTTAAAAATGAAATAAATGTTCTGGCAGCTCCTGAAACAGAATGTTAAGATAAGAAATGCGACACAAAAAGCATTCACCTTGAATCAGAACTCAAGAACTGACTAGAGGTACTGCTGTGACTGTAAAGAAGCTTGTCTTTTCTTTGCAAGATCACCTTTCATTTCAAACCTCCAGCTTCACAAAAAATAATGTAGGAATGAGGGAGAAAAACAACTGTCATCTGGGGCTGCAGCCAGTGGGAGGTTAAAACTCTGCAGGATTGGAAGAAAAATCAGTCAACGGCTGTGGATGAATTTAGGAGTGGTGAGTTGGCAATTAAGTTGGATGTTAATTAGTCAGCAAAAATAAAATGGAATGACCACCTAATATAATGTCATTACATAAGGTGACATATATATGTGTGTGTGTGTATATATATATACATACACACACACACACACATACAGACACACACACACACACACACACTATATATATATATAAGGTGACACGATATATAAGCTGACTGGCTTGTATTTACAGTCACTCCTAGGAGGGAAGTTTAGAATTTGTACTTCTTCAGGGCATCTTTCCAGAACGTGCCAAGGCAGATGCCAAGCTGCTTACCAAATCACGAAGGTCACATTTCTGTTCTTTGCCAGAGCCTCTGGGCCCATGTCAGCCTCACTAAGAAATGCTTTCTTTCAAAAAAGATCTGGTTCTTATTCTTTACCCCATCTCCTGCTGTCATCTCTAACAAAGCACACTTGCCCAGGGCTTTAGCCGGTCATAGTAGTGTAGTGGGCTGGCAGTTCCCTGCTCAGTGACACAATACAGAAAGGAAATAGACTTGACTTTCACCCTGCTCAAGATGTACAGGCATAAGGTGAAGGTATCTCAGGCCACGGTAATCACCTCGATATCCCAAAGTCAAGGGAAGCTTTCAATCAGTTGAGTCCTCAAATGAGATATGCAGCATAGATCACTACAGAATTAAACTGCCATCTTTGATGTGCTTCATGGGCCCTTTGGAAATGACAACTGGAAAACCCAACCAAAGGCTTGACTTTTCTGCTTGCCTCACTACATCTCAGTTTGCTAAGGTGAATCTACATGACCAAGGTGAGAAAGATTAGTAAAAAAAAGCAGGAGTAGAGGCTGGTAAAATGCAAGCCGTGTTCAGGCAGGATAAATAGATTCTCTACTGGCTTTTCTCCAAAATGCAAATGTTACATTCTCAGCAACAGATGCCTAATAAAAGGGGGAAAGGGGGGCTCAGTGGCCATCTAGTATTTGCTGAAAGACGATGAGAAAGTGATAATAATAATGATAGATTAAAATGAAAAAGGAAAGAAGGCAGATTAAAAGGAAAATATCTAATTTGATATATTCACTTTTCATTTAATGCTTTCATTTTTCACCAGCTCTGAGAGCACCTGAGCTGTGTATGTACAAGTACTCTACCACCTGAAGAACTTTAGAATGATACATCCTGGAGTGTGAATCACTTGAAGAATAAAATCTGTCTCTATGAAATTCATTCAAGGCAGATCAAACCTAGAACTCCATGAAATTAGACACATCATAAATATTTTGTGAGACTATAATGAGGTTCATTTATTATTATTTACTTGACTCTTGGTGTGAGTTAAAACTTTGAAAGCCTCTTCTTTTTATAATCATCTGAAGCCATTCATAATTGGTCATCCTGCTGCTGCTGCTAAGTTGCTTCAGTCATGTCTAACTCTGTGCAACCCCATAGACGGCAGCCCACCAGCTCCCCTGTGCCTAGGATTCTCCAGGCAAGAATACTGGAATGGGTTGCCATTTCCTTCTCCACATAATTGGTCATAGTCCTTGCAAATTTTCAGCTTTCATAGAAAGCAAACTGCGTAAGTATCTGTGATCATGTTTATCCCAGATTAGCAATCCAGGAAAAAGTGAAAATATCCTATCATCCAAGTAGCTTTTCCAAAGTTATATAACAGACAAACAACCTGGTTTTATTGGTATTTTTCATTTCCTTCCAAAAAAGTAGTTAATCATGTATGCAACTTTGGCTAACTTATTGAAAAATAAATGAAATAGCTTATTGTATGGTATAACATAAGTTATACAACCATAGGAGTTGGGCTTACATTCTTTTTCAATTGTTTTTATATAAACAGTTTTAATTGCTGCTGTGCTGTGCTCAGTAATGTCCAACACTTTGTTACCCCATAGACTGTAGCCTGCCAGGCTCCTCTATCCATGGGATTTTCCAGGCAAGAATGTTAGAGTAGGTTGTCATTTCCTTCTCCAGGTGACCTTCCTGACCTAGGGATTGAACCCACAAATCTTATATATCCTGGCTGGCAGGCAGATTCTTTACCACTGCACCACTTAGGAAGTTGCCCAGTTTTAACTGACAACTGCATTGACAGAGCTGTATTGAATAAGGAGATTCAGTCAATGTGTGAAGATACTCTTTTTTCAGAGATAACCAGCCAAGCAAACATCAAACATACTGAGTCATTTTTACTTGATGTTGAGCTATAAGCCTTAAGTAAGCCATCCCCTCAGAAACTCCTAAATGTTAGACAATAAATCAAAAACACCATTCATTCCCTCCAGGAAGAGAAAGCCGGAAATTAGGCTAGTTGGCACGATTCACAGGTTCTGTAAGTGGTCAGAGCATCTGCTATAAGCTCAAATGCCTACAGGCCAGGTAGGGAACCTAAATAACTGCTGTGGTCTGTGTGTGGGGGCTGGGCTGACACACAAGCCGGTGTCCTCAGGCGACAGGGCCGCCAGCTCCTCTGTGCCTGTCTTATTGCCACAGCACGTGAGAGAATTTGACCAGAGCTAAGAGCAGACATTTTAAAACCAAGTAAAAACTACCTAACCAATTGTTACCTTGGGTAAATAAAAGTCATGTACTCAGATCTACCGATTTTAAAAGAAAGCAACATAGTACAGTGTTTTTATTCCCCACTGAGTTAAATACACACACACATATACACGTACATCATATACATATATGTACGTACAGATACACATATGGTGTATATGATTACATATCCATCAGTATACTTATATAAAATCATTTATGAAATCTAAATATCTATTTTATGGGCTGAATTGTGTCTCCTCAGAATTAACATGCTGAAGTCCTCACCCTCAGTACCTCAGAATGTGATCGTATTTGTAGTTAGGACTTTAAAAGTGCAATTAAATTAAAATGGGCCATAATCTGATATGCCTCTATTCAGGGCCCTAGCAAACACATGCTTATGCTTGCGTGTGTGCTCGGTTGTGTCCAGCTCTTTGCAAGGCCATGAACTGTAGCCTGCCAGGCTCATCTGCCCATGGAACTTTCCGGGCAAGAATACTGGAGTGGGTTGTCATTTTCTCCTCAAGAGGATCTTCCCTAGCCGAGATCGAACCTGCATCTCCTGGCATCTCCTGCATTGGTAGACAGATTCTTTATCACTAGTGCCACCTGGGAAGCTCCTAGCAATCTGTTATTACTAGTATCCTTATATGAAGAGGACGTTAGGACACAGACAGTTTTAGAAAGAAATCATGCGAAGTCATGGGAGAAAATAGCCATACACAAGTCAAAGGGAGAGAGAGCATCAGGGAAACTAATCCTGCTAACACCTTGATCTCAGACTTTTTCTAGAATTATGAGAATATATATTCTGTTGTTTAATCCAATTATCCTGTGGTACTTTGTTATGGTAGCCCTAACTAATAAAATTACCATCCAATTAAAAATGTGTAAAGAGCTATAACAAAGTTGAATGTATTTTGACTACTTAAGTCATCTCTGAGTTAGAAATCATTGATGTTGATTTATGACTAATGGTGATCTTTTCATCACACCCTCTCCATTACCGGCCTCTAATACCAATGACCTTGTTTTGGAAAGCTTTAACTTAGGAGATGTATCTATTTCCAAACAGCTTGAGAAAGTTCATTTTTTTGCTGTGTGACCATCTGTCACAGGACTTCACCTTACTTTCAACAACACCGCTGAACTAAAAAATTAAGTAAAGCAAACAGGTGGACCCCCAAAATAGTCACATCTAACTTTATAGTCCAGTGGGAGAGTTTGGGATTAGACTGTAAACTTGTTTTTCAACAGGTTCCTACCACACAGTTTCTAGGTCTGAGCATTTTTTTTCCCTTTGCTTTGGTTTCTTTGCTGTTGGTATTTGCAGGTTTGTTTGGCTTCCCTGGTGGCTCAGACAGTAAAGCGTCTATCTACAACGTGGGAGACCTGGGTTCGATCCCCGGGTTGGGAAGATTTCCTGGAGAAGGAAATGGCAACCCACTCCAGTACTCTTGCCTAGAAAATCCCATGGATGGAGTAGCCTACTCTGACCATGGGCTTGCAAAGAGTCAGACACGACTGAGCGATTTTACTTCACTTGCTTACAAAGGAAAAAAAGTGGGGAAGTGAACTGCACTGAACAAATAACATCACAGGATTAATATGAAACTGAATACTGCATGATGTCAAATGATCACAGATATAACTAGGTCCCAAGTCAAGATCAGATTCTTTTTTAATATATTTTTTGATGTGGACCATTTTTTTAAGAGTCTTTATTGAATTTGTTACAATATTGCTTCTGTTTTATGTTTTGGTTTTTTGGCCATGAGGCACATGGGATCTTAGCTCTCCAACTAGGGCTCAAATCTAGACTCCCTGCATTAGAAGGCTAAGTCTTAACTACTGAACCACCACAGAAGTCTCCAAGATGAGATTAACTTAAAATGCATTCATCTGTTGTCTCTCAAGTTATGTTAACCTTTCATTTCTTGGGCCTCCTTTGGACAATTTCTTAATAAAATACTTCCTTGAGGAAATCCCAGTTGTTTTAAAAAATTTCAGATGATAAATTTTTATCAACTTAATAAAAAGCTTTTTAACAGCTTTTAAATGTCATATATGTACTGGAACAAGATCTTATATTGCTAAATGCCAATAACATTTATTCAACCTTAAATATGTAGCTATTATAAAAGCTTAACTTTCACTGGGCAAAGACAAAAGTTATTGGGGAAGGCTTCCATTGCTTTTACCCATTTCAATATCCTATTTTAAAAATCTCTGTTGAAGGTTTTCTTGCCCTCAGACTTCTAGAGCTCTGAAAAGTCTTCAAGCACATTTTCTTACTGTAAGGAAAAACCATAGTTCTAACCTTGGAAAGACTCTGACAGTAGGACTAGAGCCAAGTAAAGTAATGAAAGAGGAAGATTAGTCTTTTAGTGCTACTTATGTAATTTTCTTCAAGTCCTACTCTGAGCTTTCACACAAATTTCTTTATATCCAAAATCTCATCCTCATTTTGTGTCACTGCCCCAGATGAGATTATTACAGGAAAGTGCTTTATGCTCTATCACTCAACAGGCCTGGAGTCTGGGCACAGAGCTCTTAATAGCAGCAGGACCATGAGCAAGTTATTTAGCCTCCCAATACTCATTTTCATCATCTGTAAAACTGAACCAACTCCAGTGGCCTGTTGTCAGAGATAAAGAGATCATCTATACAAATCGCTTAGCATAGGACCTGTCACATGAAATCCACTCTATAAATATTTGTTATCAAGGAGACTAGGCTCAGGCTCTGGGTAAGATAGAATAAGTTTACTCCATTCTCTTTCTTCCAGTAAATACAACTATAAAACCTAGACAAATGCATGGAGCAGCTCTTTTGAGCAATCTGAACATAGATAGTAGCTTCATGATTGGGAAGAAAGAGCAAAATTTGAAACACAACAAACATATCCATGAGTTTACTATTTTCTTTTCCTTTTTGGCATTCCCTAGCCTGAATTTAATGCACCAAAAGTGGGCACTAAGGCATAGAGAGAAAAAAACTTTAGTTAAAATCCTCTAGTTCTGGTTCCATAGTGGAAAAAGAAGTCTTAACCCTCAGAAGATTGTGGAAATACACCCCTTTGGTTTGTCCTCTTCTCTTTTCTTCTACAACCCAGCCCTCAATGGCTACAGAAAACAGTAACCACACAAACTAAAACTCTGACTTAGGGAACATTTCCCCTTGGATCAGCAGAGCTATGGCTTTAAAAGTATGGGGTCTATCCTTTGTTGCTTTTATTCTCTCTCATCTTCTGGCTGGCCCCAACATTCATAGATGATAAAGTACTGGAAGAACAGGTAAATAGTGCCTCAGCTTTCTGGTCATAGGACCCAAAACAGGAGCCTCAGGGAAACAGAAATTATTGGGGAGGTTGAAGAGAGCAGGAACTTGGGAAAGTAGCCCAAAATGTGTTGTTTTTTTTTAAACCATCTTTGCTCACCCCATCCTCACACACAAATCTGACAATATGAGCGTAGTAATGAACTACATGAATAGAACAATGCCAAGGTCCAAGACTGGTGACAGAGTGATAAACACTCAGAACAGATCAGAATACTACTGCAATGGCTTTGAAAACCACAGGTTAGAAATTGTAGTTGAATCTAAACTGATCTATTACTTGCTAAAACAAATATATCACAGTCAGAAGTTAGTGAAGTCTCAGTCTCATATGACAATATTCCACATGTCTAGTATTTAATCTACTTAATCCAAATTTGGCATACAAATGACTAGAAAAATATCAAATCAAAAGGAAAAAGATAATCAATAGATACCAATGATAATATGTCACAAATGTTGAAATTGGTTGACAAATATTTTAAAGCAATTGTATTAAATGCTTTAAAATATTAAAATATCTTATAATTTACATTAAATTTTTTTAATTGGCATCTTAAAAATAGATGGTACGGGGAGGGAGGAGGGAAGGGTGTTCAGGATTGGGAACACATGTATACCTGTGGCAGATTCATGTTGATNTATATATCAATACTATAAAAGCCATCTATGGAGTCAATGTAATTCCTATCAAGATTCCAACAGCAATTTTTACAGAAGTAGAAAAGGACTGCTAAATATATATGAAACCACAAAAGACCCTGAATAGCCAAAGAAAGTCTGAGAAAGAAGAACAAAACAGGAGGCACAACATTTCCTGATTTTAAGCTATAAAATAAAGCTCTTATCACCACAGCAGTATGGTTCTAGTATTAAAAATAAAAGGACCAATGGAATCAAATCAAGTGCCCAGAAATAAACCCAAGAATATATAGTTAGCTAATTGTTGACAAAGTGGCCAAGATAATCAGTAAAGACATTCTTTTCAACAAATGGTGCTGGGATAATTAGGTATTCATATGTAAAATAATATTTGACCCATATCTTATACTACCCACACAAACTGTATTAAAGACTCTAATTTAAGACATGAAACTATGAAACCCCTAAAAGAAAACATAGTAATAAAGCTCCTTGGCATGGGTCTTGGTAATGATTTTTTTTTAACATAATACCTAAAGCATAAGCAACAAAATAAAAAAATAAAGAAGTAAGACTCTATCAAACTAAAGGATTTATGCACCACAAAAGAAAACCTACAGGAGAGGAAAACTGCTTGTAAACCATGTATTGATAAAAAGTTAATATCCAATATATAAAGAACTTATACAACTCAACAGCAAAATCCCCAAACAACCCAATTTAAAAAAATGCACACATAATCTGAATAGACATTTCATCAAAAAAGATATACAAAAGTCCAAGAGGTACATGAAAAGATGCTCAACATCAATGGTCACTAAAGAAATGCAAATTAAAACCACAATGGGATATCATTTCATGCTTACTAGGATGGCCATCATCAAAATGAGAAGAGGTAACTGCTGACATGAATGTTGAAAAAAGGGAATTCTTATGCACTGTTAGCAGGACTATAAATTAGACACTATTAAAAACACTATGGAGGATCCTCAAACAATTAAAAACAGAACGACCAAATTATCCAGCAATTCCACTTCAATCCAAAGTCATATCTGCACTCCTATATTCATAGCAGCACTACTTATAACAGCCAAGACAATGAAAGAATTTAAGTGTCCACTGATGGGTGAATGGATGAAAAGCTGTCACAAACACACATAAACACAGCAATATTATTCAGTCATTAAAAATCAAGAAAATCCTACCATTTGCAATAACTTTGAAGGCATTATGCATACTGAAATAGGTCAGAGAAAGATGGATACTCTTATGAACTCATTTATCTGTGGGATCTCAGAAACAAACAAACAAACACTAAAAGCTAAAATGAAAAAGAAAAACCCAAACTCATAGAAAAAGAGAAAAGAATATAATTACCAGAGATGGGGAGAGAGTGAGGGAAATGGAGAAATTAAGATCAAAGGAAAAAACTTCCAAGTATAAGATAAATACTAGAGATATTATACAACATGGTGGCTCTAGAGAACACTGATCTGTCATACAAAGTTGTTAAGTGAGCAAATCCTAAGAGTTCTCATCACAAGGAAAAACTATGTTCCCTTTTTACTTTTTTTTTATTGTACCTATATGATAAAACAAATGCTAGTTAAACTTGTTGTGATAATAATCATTTCACAATATATGTAGATCAAACCACCATGCATTATGTCAATTAAAAAAAAAAGATCCATTTGTTGTTGGCTCTGCTGGGTCTTCATTGCTGCACATGGGCTTTCTGTAGTTGTGGAAAGCTGGGGCAACTCTCTCTTTGTGGCCCACAGACTCTAGGCACACAGGCTTCAGTAACTGCAGCATGTGGGCTCAATAGCTGGAGCTCATAGGTTCTAGAGTGCTGGCTTAGTAGCTGTGGTGCTCAGGCTCAGCTGCCACCCAGAGTCTTGGATCCTCCCAGACCAGGGACTGAACCTGTGTTCTCTGCATTGGTAGGCAGACTCAACCACTGGGCCACCAGGGAAGCCCTATGTCTTAATTTTATACATATCAATTATTTCATAATAAAACTGGAAAAAAAAAACATGGCAGCAAGCAACTGTTAACACAACTGAGACAAAATTAAAAAAGTAGAAATTCTGAACCACACACATTTGAAGATACAAGTTAAAAATCAAAAGAGCAAATCTTAAGAAATTTCAGTACATAAAATTCACTGGATGACTTAGCTGCAGGGTAGAGATTACAGTGGATTTTAATACAGAGCAATAGAAATTACTCAACATCATTCAATCAGCTAAGGAACAGAAAAAAATACAATTAAAAGAAAACTAATGATCTATTGGACAAAAAAAGTCCCAGAGTGCTAGGAGAAAGAGTGTGGCACTGGAAAGATATTTTTAAAAAATAATTGCTGAAACAAGTTTCAGTGACTTCATAATCAAACTGCATATAACCAAAGATAAAGAAAATTATTGAAGACAGCCAGAGAAAGGACATTTTATATACAATAAAACAGCAACTTGAAAATTGTAAAAATATTTACAAATGACAGTAAAATAAGACATATCAGATGAAATAAAACTAAGATAATTTGTTTCCAATGAAACTGCTGCAAAGGATGATTAAAGGAAAGTCTTAAGATGTAAAGGTAACAGTACCAGAGAGAACAACAAAACAAACTTGGAATATGAGGAATGAAGAAAAATAACAAAAATGCTAAGTATCTGAGAAAATATATTAGCCTATTTTTTTTCCTTCTTGAGATTTACATAGTATATGTTATGGTTGAAACACAAAGTATGAGATTATCATATAAGAATTTGTCTAGCCTTTGTCCCAGGCTCCTGGCATTGAACTCCTAAAACCCTTAGATTTTCCTGTGTAGTACAGATGTCTTTGTCACTCGCAAGCCCCTTGGATTTCACTTTGTATTAAATTTTATTGCTTCTGAAAATGAGGTGACTCTTGGCAAGCCCCTAGATAAGTTTGAGAATTGTACTGGTCATGTCTGAAAGACCAACCATGCGGTTAGAGGACTGAATCTTTGAGCCATTCTGACTTCTGGGAAGGGCAAGGATATTGAAGATCGAATTTAATCACATGGTCAGTGGTTCGTCAACTACACCCATGCAATAAAACATCAATAAAAACTCTGAATGTCAAAGCTTGACAGAGCTTCCTGATTGGTGAACACACTGGGTGACTTGCCTTAATTCCATGGTGAGAGGCTACAAAAGTTCTATGCCTGGGAGCCTTTCAAGCCTAACACTATGTGTTTCTTTATTTGGCTGATGTTCACATGTAAGAAAACAATAAAATAAAGAGGTGTAAAAATACCTATATGATGATTTCTACATTGGACTTTAAGTTGTAAAATGCTGCTACCATAAACACACTATTAAGTATGTATACTATAATCCCTATCTCACAAAAATATAGAAAGAGATGCAGTCAAAAGCACAACAGACATCAAAAAAGTACTGCCTGATGTTTAAATAACCCAAAGTGAAGATTAAAAACAAGAAGCAAGGTGTTGTTTTTTTCTTTAATTTTAAAAAACAAGCAAACAAGAAACAAATAATCAAATGGTAGACCTTAGCCTCCCATGGCTGTCATAACAAAATACCAAAAATTAAGTGGCTTGAACAACAGACATTTACTTTCTCACAGTCTGTGAACTAAAAGTTCATGATCAAAGTGCTGGCATATTCAGTTTCTACTGAGTGCTATCTGCCTGGCTTGTGGACATCTGCCTTCTTGCTATGTCTTCACATGGCCTTTTCTGTGTGATCACATGGAGTGGGAGAGAGAGAGAGCTCTGGTCTCTTCTTGTATAGAAACCAACCCTATTGGATTAAGGTCTTACCCTGATGACCTCACTTAACCTTCCTCTAGGTCCTGTCTCCAAATATAGCCACATTGGGAGGTAAGGCTTCATAATCTAAATTTTGAGCAGAACATAATTCAATTCATAATAACATGCACTGTAATGTACCGATAATGTAATTAAATGTAAAATGTTAATCCACATCAATTAAAAGACAGATGGATTTCAAAATATCCAACTTTCATGTTCACAAGAAATACATTTAAAATATAATTGAGTTAAACATAAAAGAAAGAAAAAAGGTATACTATATAAACACTAACCAAAAGAAAGCTGGGGTGGCTCTATTTATATCAAAGTGTAGTTGTCAAAGCAAAGCAATTTACTAGGGATCAAGAGGAATGCAACCCAATGATAAGAGGAAAGAGGGTTAATTCACCAAGAACAACAGCAAATTCTTAACTGTGTCTGCAGCTAACAACAGAATTTTAAAGTATATGGACATCAGAGGGGGATGGTCTGCAGCTGGCTAATTCTGTTCTGTCCTTTGTTCTGCCTTATGACCCAGAAATCCCACTGCTGGGCATACACACCGAGGAAACCAGAATTGAAAGAGACACGTGTACTCCAATGTTCATCGCAGCACTGTTTATAATAGCCAGGACATGGAAGCAACCTAGATGTCCATCAGCAGATGAATGGATAAGAAAGCTGTGGTACATATACACAATGGAGTATTACTCAGCCATTAGAAAGAATACATTTGAATCAGTTCTAATGAGGTGGATGAAACTGGAGCCAATTATACAGAGTGAAGTAAGCCAGAAAGAAAAACACTAATACAGTATACTAACACATATATATGGAATTTAGAAAGATGATAATGATAACCCTGTATGTGAGACAGCAAAAGAGACACAGATGTATAGAACAGAATTTTGGACTCTGGGAGAGGGAGAGGGTGGGATGATTTGGGAGAATGGCATTGAAACATGTATACTATCATGTAAGAAACGAATTGCCAGTCTAGGTTTGATGCAGGATACAGGATGCTTGGGGCTGGTGCACTGGGATGACCCAGGGGGATGGTGTAGGGAGAGATGTGGGAGTGGGGTTCGGGACTGGGAACTCGTACACACCCATGGCGGATTCATGTTGATGTATGGCAAAACCAATACAGTATTGTAAAGTAAAATAAAGGAAAATTAAAAAAAGAAGAAAAATTAAAGTGAAAAATCACTTGACATTTCTGGAAAAAAAATAAATAAAAATGATTATGATAAATGGCAAGTAAAAGCATAGTAAACCAGATTGCACACACACACACAGAATATTATACATGTATACATAAGCTGCATTGTATATCTGATCTTCACAACATTCATTAAATATAAGCGTTTAAAAAAAATAAAGTATATGGAGCAAAATTCGAGTTAAAGAAGAAATATACAAACACAAAAATATAGTAGAAAACTTCAACACTTTCCTCTTAGTATTATACGGAACTAGAGGACATAAGATCAGAAAAGATATAGAAGAGGATAACAACACCATGAATTAATTAGACTTAATTGATCATGTACAGGACTCTCCAACAGAATGTCTGTTCAAGTGCCAGTGGAAACAATCAACAAAATGAGTGGTCAGCAAACTAGCTATTGGGCATATAAACTGATATGTATTGTACCCTATACATTGTATATAATGTGTATATACCCAAAAGTGTATCAGATAGTGTGAGGCACTAGAGAAATCTTTGAAGCTGGTTATCATACTCTTATAACAGTGTTACTCATTGAGATTTTACTATAGTTTTCTAAAGTAAGGAAGGAAAAAAAAAACAAACCCAAATGCCTGAAAGTCTTGACCACCACCAAAGAAAGTATATGTAGTTAAATGAGCATATGAATGATGATGGACATCACTGACCAGTAAGGTAATACATATTAAAGACATGATTACATTCCACTATATACTGACTATAATAGCTAAAAAGAAACAGTGATAATATTGACTGTATCAATATTGACTATATCAAATCCTGGCAAGGATGCAAAGCACTCAGAATTCTCCCAAATTACTGGTGGGAATGGATAATTGTGCAAATAATTTGGAAAATGGTTTAGAAGTTTCTTACTAAGTTAAAAATACACTTACTATATGACCTAGTAACTCATTACTGGGTATTTATAATAGTGAAATAAAAACTAATGTTTTATCCTGTGCATGGAGGTTTATAGCTACTTTTTCATAAGCATCAAAGGCTGGATAAATAAAGCAAATGTTATTAATCAAGGGCAAGGATAAAGAAACTGTGGTAATACATACAATGGAATACTACTTACAGTAAAAAGGAATGACTGTTATAGAAACTTGGATGGATCTCAAAGACTCACATTATGCAGAATGTAGAATAAATCTTCCTTAAAAGATCATATACAGTATGATTCCATTTAAATGACATTCTTGAAAACAAGATTATAGTAACTGAAAATAAATCAGTGATTTCCAAGATTAAGGATGGAATTGTAAGTGTAAAGAGATAGCAAAAAGATCATTTGTGGGGTAAAAGAACTGTTCTGCATTCTGATTCTGGTGGCAGTTGCATGATGTTTTTCTGTTCATGTGTTAAAATGTGTAGAACCACTCACCATAATAAAGGTCAACTTCACTGCATGGTAATTTATACAACTTTAAAAGCAAATAAATGAAAAATGTGTTTGCTATTATGAGTCCTTTTCTGACCTCAACAACCTAGTACACATCGGGCTGGCTCAGAAAACAATACAACATACAACTTTGTTCATCAGAGGTAATACACATTTAACAAAAATAATAAATTGTTATTACTGATACTGTCAAAATTATTTGATAAGCCACTTTCAAAGAATTCTGAAATGACCTCTAACTTAATCTGATAAACCATTTATATTTCAATGATCTACTCTATGTAACAAACTTGTGGCTTAAAACAACCCTTCCTTATTTTATATTCTGTTCCTTAGTTTGGTGAGTTCCCTGCTGATTTTGTCTGGGTTCACATATGTGTCTACATACTGCTCAAGGTGGCAGCAATGACTTATCTGGCATCTGATGCTGGCTGATGACCAGGGCAACTTGAGTCCCCTCCACATGCCTCTCACCCTCCAATATTCTAGACCAACTTCCTCATATGATGCCTCAGAGCAACATCCAAAAGGATAAAACTGATGCTATATCTACTCAGGTTTACACTACGGGACCCATAATGTCACTATGCCATATGCTATTGATTAAAACAAATCACAAGAACAGTCCCAACTCAGAACATAGGGAAATTTACTTCATCTCTTCACTGAGAAGGCACAAAATATTTAGGCTGTGTTTTTCTGTCTACCCAATTATTTTATTCCTATATTATTACCGAACCTAATGACTGACTAAGGATACACTTCTGGTTATCACTCGGCAATCAAAGTTTCCTTTGGTTCTCTTAAGAACCAACCGAATATGACAATTGTTTATCTAGTGCATAGCTCCGGTCAGCAACTAGTTTCTTGCAAGGCAGACTTGATGATAATATTAGCACCCAGAATTTCAGCTGATCTCAGAGGGTAAAAAAAAAAATCACACTAACATAGGAATGACACTCATTAAATTCACTCTGCCTTCATTAGGAACTGGAAATAGTAGTCCTCACTTTTCTTTGTCAGCTAAAAAAATTCTTATGATTAAAAAGTTGGAGAATTCTTATACTTGCAAAAGGTGCTAAGTACTTTCCCAAAGGAAGTAATTTGCAGGTTTCCATTTTTAGACCAGTTTCTCCCAACAGAATCTCTGCAAATATGTTTTCAATTCTTACTCCCATTTCTCTCTACTGCCTTGGTCTTAATTATATTATTATTGTTGTTATTTCTTGTGGTCTCCTTATTCAATATGTGAAAGGTTCGTGACCCTATCTACTATTTAAACATATACATAGACATTAGTAGTGTAGCTGTTTTATTATCCAAAACAATGTAGATGAACAGTCTTCTCTATTTCCATAGCTGAATTTATGTTTCCTAAATAACAGAGATTTATTTCAGGGCCTCTTTTCTTTTCCAACCTAGCAACAACTATCAAAGGACTGTTCACTTGCATTAAGAAATTCAGAAAAAATATAGTGTCTGTTAGGAAAATAAAATGACCCTCTGCCACCAAATATATGTTGTACCTTACACTACAATGATTTCTTTCCTTGTTTCTACTCTAAAAGCAATGCTCTGATTAGTGTGATCCTTGCACTCCGCTGTTAGGCACAACAAATAGTTTATAATCAGTCATGATGAAATGGTGACAATTAGAATCTTGGAACAAATTACATGTACAGCAACATTCAATTTTTCTAACAGCGGGATATAGCAATTGGAGGTAGCAGTTCGATGAAAAAGAACAATTGACTAGCAAACATATTTTTATTAAGAGCCATGTATAAAATGATTTTTTCTCTTAATTGGCTTCCCTGGTGGCTCAGACAGTAAAGCGTCTGCCCACAATTCAGGAGATCCAGGTTTGATCCCTGGGTCTGGAAGATTCCCTGGAGAAGGAAACGGCAACCAACTCCAATACTCTTGCCTGGAAAATTCCATGGATGGAGGAGCCTGGTGGGCTACAGTCCATGGGGTAGCAAAGAGTTGGATGCAATTGGGTAACTTCACTTTCACTCTAGACAATCGTCAGAAAGCAGATGTAAGACAACCTATGCTTCTAATTAGAATTTAAAATCAGCCTTCCATAATAAGTACATTTAATGTTACCACTGGTTTGATAATCGAGTCCTGGGGTCCATACATTGTGCTTTTTCAATAGCCTCATATTCAGCTAGCCAACTGATCCACCAAAACAAGATAAAACATTAGGATCTAATAGACTAGATATTTTGCTCTTGCAAATAAATGAAGATACAAAGGAATATTTTCCTCAGAGCATGGGTGATAGAAGCCGTTGTTGGGAGGAGTCCTAGGAAAAAACCTTGAGGGCTCAAGTTGATACAGGATTGTTCAGAGAAAGATACTCTCGAAGATATTTTTAACAGTGAGTCTTAACTTTAAGTGATGGATCTCATTAATTTGTATGGCAAACGATGCCATCTGCAGACTAACAAAATGACATAAAGTTCTTAAGCTGAAACCAGATTTCTTGTTGTATTCCATCATTTGTTTTAGCAATTAATACAAATGTAATTATTCTTACAGCAAATGGTTTGAAGAATGTTTTTAGCCTCTAAATATCCTCTAAATAAGAGACTTTATTCTTTACTAGAACATCTCCAGCTTTACCAGCAGTTTGGTTTATCAGCACACTTTTTAAAGAGCTCTTCTAGAGAATTAGATACTATGTCCCAGAGCATGAGGCACAATGGGGTAGTACTCTTCTTTGCTCTGCTTATTTATCCTAAGTATTTATTAGTTCTCAGAGTCATTTTACACTGCTTTTATTTTCTGAACTTGCCATCATCTAAAACATTGTAATTTATTAATATGGATTTCTGTCAAGCCAAATTTCTTCCATCTAACATTATATGTGTATTTTTAACATTTGTTTGTGTGTATGTGTGGGTGGACGGAAGATATGTTTAATATTTTTCTTCAATTTTTTCAATATTTGGAGCCTTCTGAATGCTGATATTGTCAANTATGTTATTAATCATGCCTCATGACTTTGTGTAATAAATATGTATTTTCTTCTTCATGAATTACAGGAATAAGTGCATAGGGAATATCAAAATAAAAGGAAAACTAATTTCTAAAAACATCTTATTAATTATCAGGTTGCTATTAATATTCAATAAAACTTGAGTCACAGAAACTAGACTGCAAAGTTAACATAATGATTTCTGGCAGTCTATTTTTAGAGGAAATTCAGACACAAGAGAAATAGTGAATATAGCATGAATAAGAAAGCACACATATGGACAACTCACAAAGCGTACTTTTCTGACATCTCTACTTGTGTTTTATTCTATAAATTTTTCTTTATACCTATTATACCTAATATCCCATTCAATTGAAAATGATGTTTAGAATAATAAATGTAAGATTAGAGATTCAGCCCATTCTAAAATATTAAGTAAATGTTACTACATCACACTTTCAAAACCAGGAAAGCAGATGATGTTTCTTTCTGTTTTTTTTTTTTTTT